>JBBDGP010004513.1:0-52506 GCA_037952835.1 Lithobates septentrionalis | reverse complement strand
AAAGTAGAGAAAGTAAAGAAAACAAATGGGAAGGAAGGGAAGAAGAAAAAAGGGAAAGAAGGAAGAAAAGAAGGAAAAGAAGGAAAGACGGAACAATGAATAATAGGAAAAGAAGGAAAGACGGAACAATGAATAATAGGAAAAGAAAGAAAGAAAGAAAGAAAGAAAGAAAGAAAGAAAGAAAGAAAGAAAGAAAGAAAGAAAGAAAGAAAGAAAATGGGGGAAATAAGGGACATCATGGAAAAAAAACAGAAGGAAAGAAAAGAGAGAAGAGAAAAAGAAAAAGTGAGATGGTGGAGACGATATGGAAGGAGGGATGGTGGAGAAGGATACGGAAGGAGGGATGGTGGAGACGGGTAGGGAAGGAGGGTTGGTGGAGACGGGTACGGAAGGAGGGATGGTGGAGATGGGTACGGAAGGAGGGATGGTGGAGACGGGTACGGAAGGAGGGATGGTGGAGACGGGTACGGAAGGAGGGTTGGTGGAGACGGGTACGGAAGGAGGGATGGTGGAGATGGGTACGGAAGGAGGGATGGTGGAGACGGGTACGGAAGGAGGGATGGTGTAGATGGGTACGGAAGGAGGGATGGTGGAGACGGGTACGGAAGGAGGGATGGTGCAGACGGGTACGGAAGGAGGGATGGTGGAGACGGGTACGGAAGGAGGGATGGTGGAGACGGGTACGGAAGGAGGGATGGTGGAGACGGGTACGGAAGGAGGGATGGAGGAGACGAGTACGGAAGGGGGGATGGTGGAGACGATATGGAAGGAGGGATGGTGGAGACGGGTACGGAAGGAGGGATGGTGGAGACGGGTACGGAAGGAGGGTTGGTGGAGAAGGATACGGAAGGAGGGATGGTGGAGACGGGTACGGAAGGAGGGATGGTGGAGATGGGTACGGAAGGAGGGATGGTGGAGATGGGTACGGAAGGAGGGATGGTGGAGACGGGTACGGAAGGAGGGATGGTGGAGATGGGTACGGAAGGAGGGATGGTGGAGACGGGTACGGAAGGAGGGATGGTGGAGAAAGATACGGAAGGAGGGATGGTGGAGACGGGTACGGAAGGAGGGATGGTGGAGACGGGTACGGAAGGAGGGATGGTGCAGACGGGTACGGAAGGAGGGATGGTGGAGACGGGTACGGAAGGAGGGATGGTGGAGACGGGTACGGAAGGAGGGATGGTGGAGACGGGTACGGAAGGAGGGATGGAGGAGACGAGTACGGAAGGGGGGATGGTGGAGACGAGTACGGAAGGGGGGATGGTGGAGACGGGTACGGAAGGGGGGATGGTGGAGACGATATGGAAGGAGGGATGATGGAGACGGGTACAGAAGGAGGGATGGTGGAGACGATATGGAAGGAGGGATGGTGGAGACGGGTACGGAAGGAGGGATGGTGGAGACGGGTACGGAAGGAGGGATGGTGGAGACGGGTACGGAAGGAGGGATGGTGGAGACGGGTATGGAAGGAGGGGTGGTGGAGACGGGTATGGAAGGAGGGATGGTGGAGACGGGTACGGAAGGAGGGATGGTGCAGACGGGTACGGAAGGAGGGATGGTGGAGACGGGTACGGAAGGAGGGATGGTGGAGACGAGTACGGAAGGGGGGATGGTGGAGACGAGTACGGAAGGGGGGATGGTGGAGACGGGTACGGAAGGGGGGATGGTGGAGACGATATGGAAGGAGGGATGATGGAGACGGGTACAGAAGGAGGGATGGTGGAGACGATATGGAAGGAGGGATGGTGGAGACGGGTACGGAAGGAGGGATGGTGGAGACGGGTACGGAAGGAGGGATGGTGGAGATGGGTACGGAAGGAGGGATGGTGGAGACGGGTACGGAAGGAGGGATGGTGGAGACGGGTACGGAAGGAGGGATGGTGGAGATGGGTACGGAAGGAGGGGTGGTGGAGATGATATGGAAGGAGGGGTGGTGGAGATGGGTACGGAAGGAGGGGTGGTGGAGATGGGTACGGAAGGAGGGATGGTGGAGATGGGTACGGAAGGAGGGGTGGTGGAGATGGGTACGGAAGGAGGGATGGTGGAGACGGGTACGGAAGGAGGGGTGGTGGAGATGGGTACGGAAGGAGGGGTGGTGGAGATGGGTACGGAAGGAGGGGTGGTGGAGACGGGTACGGAAGGAGGGATGGTGGAGACGGGTATGGAAGGAGGGATGGTGGACACGATATGGAAGGAGGGATGGTGGAGACGATATGGAAGGAGGGATGGTGGACACGATATGGAAGGAGGGGTGGTGGAGACGATACGGAAGGAGGGATGTTGGAGATGGGTACGGAAGGAGGGATGGTGGAGACGATATGGAAGGAGGGATGGCGGAGACGGGTATGGAAGGAGGGGTGGTGGAGACGGGTACGGAAGGAGGGGTGGTGGAGACGGGTACAGAAGGGGGGATGGTGGAGACGATATGGAAGGAGGGATGGTGGAGACGGGTATGGAAGGAGGGATGGTGGAGACAGGTATGGAAGGAGGGATTGTGGAGATGGGTATGGAAGGAGGGATTGTGGAGATGGGTACGGAAGGAGGGATGGTGGAGACGGGTACAGAAGGGGGGATGGTGGAGACGATATGGAAGGAGGGATGTTGGAGACGGGTATGGAAGGAGGGATGGTGGAGACGGGTATGGAAGGAGGGATGGTGGAGACGGGTATGGAAGGAGGGATTGTGGAGATGAGTACGGAAGGAGGGATGGTGGAGACGGGTACGGAAGGAGGGATGGTGGAGACGGGTACGGAAGGAGGGATGGTGGAGACGGGTATGGAAGGAGGGGTGGTGGAGACGGGTACGGAAGGAGGGATGATGGAGACGGGTATGGAAGGAGGGATGGTGGAGACGGGTATGGAAGGAGGGATTGTGGAGATGAGTACGGAAGGAGGGATGGTGGAGACGATATGGAAGGAGGGATGGTGGAGACGGGTACGGAAGGAGGGATGGTGGAGACGGGTATGGAAGGAGGGGTGGTGGAGACGGGTACGGAAGGAGGGATGGTGGAGACGGGTATGGAAGGAGGGATGGTGGAGACGGGTACAGAAGGGGGGATGGTGGAGACTATATGGAAGGAGGGATGGTGGAGACGGGTATGGAAGGAGGGATGGTGGAGACGGGTATGGAAGGAGGGATTGTGGAGATGAGTATGGAAGGAGGGATGGTGGAGACGATATGGAAGGAGGGATGGTGGAGACGGGTACGGAAGGAGGGATGGTGGAGACGGGTATGGAAGGAGGGGTGGTGGAGACGGGTACGGAAGGAGGGATGATGGAGACGGGTATGGAAGGAGGGATGTTGGAGATGGGTACGGAAGGGGGGATGGTGGAGACGATATGGAAGGAGGGATGGTGGAGACGGGTACAGAAGGGGGGATGGTGGAGACGATATGGAAGGAGGGGTGGTGGAGACGGGTACAGAAGGGGGGATGGTGGAGACGGGTATGGAAGGAGGGATTGTGGAGATGAATACGGAAGGAGGGATGGTGGAGACGATATGGAAGGAGGGATGGTGGAGACGGGTACGGAAGGAGGGATGGTGGAGACGGGTATGGAAGGAGGGGTGGTGGAGACGGGTATGGAAGGAGGGATGTTGGAGACGGGTATGGAAGGAGGGATGTTGGAGACGGGTACGGAAGGGGGGATGGTGGAGACGATATGGAAGGAGGGATGGTGGAGACGGGTATGGAAGGAGGGATGGTGGAGACGGGTATGGAAGGAGGGATGGTGAAGACGGGTATGGAAGGAAGGATGGTGGAGACGGGTATGGAAGGAGAGATGGTGGAGATGAGTACGGAAGGAGGGGTGGTGGAGACGGGTACAGAAGGGGGGATGGTGGAGACGATATGGAAGGAGGGATGGTGGAGACGGGTATGGAAGGAGGGATGGTGGAGACGGGTATGGAAGGAGGGATGGTGGAGACAGGTATGGAAGGAGGGATTGTGGAGATGAGTACGGAAGGAGGGATGGTGGAGACGGGTATGGAAGGAGGGATGGTGGAGACGGGTATGGAAGGAGGGATGGTGGAGACGATATGGAAGGAGGGATGGTGGAGACGGGTATGGAAGGAGGGATGGTGGAGACGGGTATGGAAGGAGGGATGGTGGAGACGATATGGAAGGAGGGATGGTGGAGATGGGTATGGAAGGAGGGATTGTGGAGATGAGTACGGAAGGAGGGATGGTGGAGATGAGTACGGAAGGAGGGATGGTGGAGACGGGTACGGAGGGAGAGATAGTATGAGTGACGCCTCTTTATCACGGCGGAGAGGATCAGGAGAGGACTCTGGGGGGTGGATTAGAAGCGGTGGGCGGACGGGGAACATCCGAGTACCAGCCGGCATGAGAAATGCCAGGGGGAAGGTAGGGAAGAGCAGGAGAAGACGGGGGGAGCGGCTCAGCGGGAGACAAGGTGTGAAATCGGCAGAATGCTGCATGAGAAATGGCCTAATTCTGAGCCGGCCGTCCATGGCGCCGTATTGAGCGATTATCAGCAGTGTCAGCACGTGATGGCTTCATCTCACACCAGCCTGCCTGTGCCAGGGAGCCGATCGGTGGGGCCCAGCACTGTTCCGGGGCCCCTCACCCTTTCTTATATAATCTTGTGTGTCCCATGTAGAGTCGCCTATTCCTTTCAATGGGCTGCCCTACACACAAGAGAATAAAAAAGCCCCTGAACCTTGGCCAAAATCGCGCCAAACACAAACCTTAGCAGATGTGCGGGGGGGGGTGGGGGGGGGTGTCTATTTAACAATGAATGGCACTGCTGCACATTTGTCCGCTTGTTTGCGTGTTGGGAAAGTGCGCCATTTTGCATGCGTTTCCGACACGCATAAGGTGTGAACCTGGCCTAAACACATTCCTTAACCTCATCAGGTGCATTATTTTTTTAAAGCAGCTAATATAAGAGCCTGAATCTGTTCTTCTGTTTCCATGAATTCCTTGCACAGCAGAGTGGGAAGAGGAGGAGGGGCATCACTTGGAGCCAATCAGATCTTGCTGCATGCACATGTGCTGACAGGAGGGGGGAGCAGGGGGATGAGTTCATGGATGTGCTGCTCCTCCTCCATCGTCCAAACAGAGGGCTTGGGGCGTGTTCTTGGCTGAGCTCTGTTGCTGCAGGGTTGGTCGGCAGTTTTGATGTACTTTTTGGCCGCGGGGCGGGGATCAAAACCTTCAACAAGTGAGACCACACCCAGTTTAACGCCCCCACCCACTTCCTAAATCCTCCCTCCGGCCGTCCCTTCAGTCTTGCACAGTTGTACCAGCTCCTCTCCTGGACTGAAACGGCTTCCTCTGATTTCACTGCACACTGTGAGCTTCTCACAATGTGCATTAGAAGCTGCAGCAAGTCAGATAGAGCCCTGCCCTCATTTCCTGGCTGGAGGATGTCCCTGTCCCTGGCCCTGCCCCTTTTAATCACTGGATTTCAGTTCCTTCAATTACGGAGGCTCAGAATCACAGGTGGGCGTTTACCTATGCAAATACATTCTTCCTGGGAATGCCCACTCCTCCAGACTGACATCCACCTATCAAGGCATTTTTATATTTGCATAACTCCTCCCACTGCTTGCATCAGAGTGGAGGGCTCTTGGGAGGAGTACTGAGGCAGGGCCAATCACGGAGGCTCAGAATCAAATGTGGGCGTTACCTATGCAAATACAGCCTTGCCTGGGAACACCCACTCCTCCAGACTGACATCCACCTATCAAGGCATTTTTATATTTGCATAACTCCTCCCACTGCTTGCATCAGAGTGGAGGGCTCTTGGGAGGAGTACTGAGGCAGGGCCAATCACGGAGGCTCAGAATCAAATGTGGGCGTTACCTATGCAAATACAGCCTTGCCTAGGAACGCCCACTCCTCCAGACTGACATCCACCTATCAAGGCATTTTTATATTTGCATAACTCCTCCCACTGCTTGCATCAGAGTGGAGGGCTCTTGGGAGGAGTACTGAGGCAGGGCCAATCACGGAGGCTCAGAATCAAATGTGGGCGTTACCTATGCAAATACAGCCTTGCCTGGTAACGCCCACTCCTCCAGGCTGACTCTCAAGGCATTCTGATATTTGCATAACTCCTCCCACTGCCTGCATCAGGATTGAGAGCTCTTAACAGGGTTGTAAAGGGGTTGTAAACCCTTGTGCATCCTCGTCTCTTGATTGGATAGATTGATAGCAGCGCAGCCATTGGCTCCCGCTACTGTCAATCAAATCCAATGATGCAGGTCCCGGGGGGCGGGGCCGAGTCCTACTTTTGGCATCTATGGACGCCGAATGATGGACTCAGGAGCGCGCCTGCAAGGTAACCCCCCAGAGAGCGCTTCTCCTAGTGGGTGTGGGTTATACGATGTGGGGGAGGAGCTGCGAGAGCCGCTGGGGGACTGCAGAAGAGAATGATCGGGGGCCACTTTGTGCAAAACAAACTGCACAGTGGAGGTAAGTATGATATGTTTATTATTTAAAAAAAAAATAATAATAATAAAAAAACTTTAAGAGCAGGAAGATATCCCCCTGCCGGCCCCTCCCACCAGCCATGACCTGCCTGCATTGCATAGATAAGCACAGAGATCCAGTGATGACATCATTGCAACTAAAATAAGGGATGGAATGAAGACGGAAAGCTTATATTTTATTGGTGGGGATAAAAAAAAAAAGAAAGGTGACTTGGATACGTTATGAAGAAACGTAATCTTGCAGAAGGTCATTTATTATTATTATATTATCACAGATCAGTTTTACATACGATGTGGTGCTGCGTAGCGTTTTCCTTGGAGCGGCGGGTCGAGGTATAAGCCGCCCCCCCCCCCGCCGGTCCCCAGCTCCTCCTCGCCTTTGTGCCGCCACGCAGCCTCCGCCGGCAAACAATGCAAAATAAATAAAAACAAGTCTGGATTTGAAGAATTAAAATTATAATGAAAACAAAGCTACTAACCAGTAATTAGCGGGGCGGGGGAGGGACGGGGCCGCATTGTCATTATTAATTAACATGCGCGGAGATTAGACCTGAGAGGGATTTGCTGAACTCCGTTCCTTGGGAGCCGGGAAGGATTTGTGCCGAGGAGAGCGCTGCCGCGGCTTCGTACCGACTGACGGCTTTGGGGGGGGGGGGGGGGACGAAAAAGCCAGCTGTGCGTCTGATAAGGGGGGGCCTAAAATGAGGCTCCGGGGCGCATTTCGCATGCAATGCGTTCCTGGGGGGGGGGGGAGGGGGGGGTCAGCTGCTGCGTATGGTGTGCCGGTGGTATTGGCTCTTTTGGGGATCGTTATCAAAATTACAGCCAATCGCCAGAGGCGGCTGGTGCTCAAAATTTTTGGGGGGCACAAACTGAAAAATACTGAAACCCCCCATCAAACACAGCCATTGTGCCCTTCATATGCAGCCACTTTGCCCTTCATATGCAGCCACTTGTGCCCTTCATATGCAGCCACTTTGCCCTTCATATGCAGCCACTTGTGCCCTTCATATGCAGCCACTGTGCCCTTCATATGCAGCCACTGTGCCCTTCATATGCAGCCACTGTGCCCTTCATATGCAGCCACTTGTGCCCTTCATATGCAGCCACTTGTGCCCTTCATATGCAGCCACTGTGCCCTTCATACGCAGCCATTGTGCCCTTCATACGCAGCCATTGTGCCCATCAAACGCAGCCACTTGTGCCCATCAAACGCAGCCACTTGTGCCCATCATACGCAGCCACTTGTGCCCATCATACGCAGCCACTTGTGCCCATCATACGCAGCCACTTGTGCCCATCATACGCAGCCACTTGTGCCCATCATATGCAGCCACTTGTGCCCATCATATGCAGCCACTTGTGCCCATAATATGCAGCCACCTGTGCCCATCAAATGCAGCTACTTGTGCCCATCAAATGCAGCTACTTGTGCCCATCATACGCAGCCACTTGTGCCCATCATATGCAGCCTTTGTGCCCATCATATGAAGCCACTGTGCCCTCCGACCCCCCACTCACGGCTGTGGCAGCACCCCCCCCCCCCCCCCCGTGCAGCTCTGGCAGTACCACGCCCCCCAGCAAGCTCGGCTCTGGCAGCACAGAATCCAGTACCCCGCGCGCGGCTCTGGCAGAGGGGACTTACCGTAGCAGCTCCTCCAGCGTGTCTTTTCCGCTCCTCTTCCTAAGCGCCAGCCATCCAATAGGGTGACCTGGTGCTTTGGCCAATCAGGAAACAGGTCTGACGTCCTGCCTCCTGATTGGCGGCGAGGAAGGTTAGTGTGAAAATAGCGAAAATTAATTCACTATCGTCACACAATTGGGTGGGATCGGGGCGCGCTCTCTACACCCCGAGCCCACCCTATTTTGAAGCATATTAGAGCCTCTGGCTCTAATCAGGTGCTTCAAAATACACCCCCTCCCACCCCCTCCATAGGAATCCAGGCGTCCTGAAAGGGGTCGGGTACATGGATTGGGGGGCGGCGCCTGTGCGCCCACAGTGCACGGGCCGCCACTGCAATCGCACACAGCGGCCAAAAACAATCCTCACCTTATGTAATTATCAATAAATTTCGGACATGACAGCAACAAGATCAGAAAATCTCCACCTTGTGTCATTAAACAGCCATTTTCAGCTCCAGTCAGTGACTTTGCCAAGGCTGAGATGATGTCATCAGTCTGCTGCAGGTAGGAGGAAGCATTTCCTCAGTCTCCCCTCCCCCAGTGATCAGACTTTACATGGTAACTTTGTAGAAGGAGGAGTCATTTCCTCAGTCTCCCCTCCCCCAATGATAAGACTGTACATTGTAACTTTGTAGAAGGAGGAGTCATTTCCTCAGTCTCCCCTCCACCAGTGATCAGACTGTACATTGTAACTTTGTAGAAGGAGGAGTCATTTCCTCAGTCTCCCCTCCCCCAGTGATCAGACTGTACATTGTAACTTTGTAGCAAGTCACAAGGTCAGAGGCAGCAGCAGGGGGCTGATCTGTGTCAGACATTTATGAACACAGCCAAGAACTGACACTGGGATTTACACGATTCTCAGTACAAGTAGATGACGACCCTGGAAGATACCTGAACAAAGATGGCGCCGTCCTTCTGGAGAAAGGCTCTCCATGGCTGATCTGTAGGCAGAAACCTTTGCATTGCATGCAGCACATGATGGGAAGGTCGGGCGTCACAGTGCAGCAAGTTTAAAGACTTATTATGTTAACTAATAATTGCTCAATCTGCGCAGGCTTTAGTATTATCCACTGAATATGAGTTGTGAGACCCCCCCCCCCCCGGTATAATGCACAACCCCCATCATCCACCCAAAACGGAAGCCTCGGCTAGAAAACAGCCCCCCCCTCCCCCCCAGTATGTGCATCCGATGTATGACAAACAATGCCGACGCGTTCCGCTGGAGGAATTCCAAGGACGTGTCCCACATGTCACCGACACCCCCCGGGTCCCCCCCGCCGCTCATTAGCTCATCTGTTACACTGCTGGATTTTTAATCCAATTAAACCCGCCGGGCTGAGCTGATTGAGATGACAGACTGTCAGGCGGGACGGAGTTTGTCACTAATGAGGGACAGAATCGCAGAGCGTGCGTCCTGTGACCCCCACGGAGGACATTATCGCTGCGTGTCACCGTACATCTCCCCTCCCCCCAGGGGACGGGGTATAAAAACATTGTCCCTCCATCTGCTCAGAAAACACGTTTTATGAAACAGCCGCCAGAAAACGCGTCGCTCCGGGAAACGGCGAAACCTGAAATACAAATCTGTGCAATCCGATTCCTCTGCCAAAGGAGATCTGCTCGGCCGGGCTTGTGATCCCAATCCCTCTCCTCGGCCGGGCTTGTGATCCCGATCCCTCTGCTCCACCGGGCTTGTCATCCCAATCCCTCTACTCAGCCGGGCTTGTGATCCCAATCCCTCTACTCAGCCGGGCTTGTGATCCCAATCCCTCTACTCAGCCGGGCTTGTGATCCCAATCCCTCTACTCAGCCGGGCTTGTGATCCCAATCCCTCTACTCAGCCGGGCTTGTGATCCCAATCCCTCTACTCCGCCGGGCTTGTGATCCCAATCCCTCTGCTCCGCCGGGCTTGTGATCCCAATCCCTCTGCTCCGCCGGGCTTGTGATCCCGATCCCTCTGCTCCGCCAGGCTTGTGATTCCGATCCCTCTACTCAGCCGGGCTTGTGATCCCAATCCCTCTACTCAGCCGGGCTTGTGATCCCAATCCCTCTGCTCCGCCGGGCTTGTGATTCCGATCCCTCTACTCAGCCGGGCTTGTGATCCCAATCCCTCTACTCAGCCGGGCTTGTGATCCCAATCCCTCTGCTCCGCCGGGCTTGTGATCCCGATCCCTCTGCTCCGCCAGGCTTGTGATTCCGATCCCTGTGCTACGCCGGGCTTGTGATCCCGATCCCTCTGCTCGGTCTTGTGATCCCGATCCCTCTGCTCCGCCAGGCTTGTGATTCCGATCCCTGTGCTACGCCGGGCTTGTGATCCCGATCCCTCTGCTCGGTCTTGTGATCCCGATCCCTCTGCTCGGTCTTGTGATCCCGATCCCTCTGCTCCACCGGGCTTGGAATCCCAATCCCTCTACTCAGCCGGGCTTGTGATCCCAATCCCTCTACTCAGCCGGCCTTGTGATCCCAATCCCTCTGCTCCGCCGGGCTTGTGATCCCGATCCCTGTGCTACGCCGGGCTTGTGATCCCGATCCCTCTGCTCGGTCAGTCTTGTGATCCCGATCCCACTGCTCAGCCGGTCTTGTGATCCCGATCCCTCTGCTCGGCCGGGCTTGTGATCCCGATCCCTCTGCTACGCCGGGCTTGTGATCCCGATCCCTTTGCTCGGTCAGTCTTGTGATCCCGATCCCACTGCTCAGCCGGTCTTGTGATCCCGATCCCTCTGCTCGGCCGGGCTTGTGATCCCGATCCCTCTGCTCGGCCGGGCTTGTGATCCCGATCCCTCTGCTCGGTCAGTCTTGTGATCCCGATCCCACTGCTCAGCCGGTCTTGTGATCCCGATCCCTCTGCTCGGCCGGGCTTGTGATCCCGATCCCTCTGCTCGGCCGGGCTTGTGATCCCGATCCCTCTGCTCGGTCAGTCTTGTGATCCCGATCCCACTGCTCAGCCGGTCTTGTGATCCTGATCCCTCTGCTTAGCCGGGCTTGTGATCCCGATCCCTCTGCTTAGCCGGGCTTGTGATCCCGATCCCTCTGCTTAACCGGGCTTGTGATCCCGATCCCTCTGCTTAGCCGGTCTTGTGATCCCGATCCCTCTGCTTAGCCGGTCTTGTGATCCCGATCCCTCTGCTTAGCCGGTCTTGTGATCCCGATCCCTCTGCTTAGCCGGGCTTGTGATCCCGATCCCTCTGCTCAGCCGGTCTTGTGAGCCCGATTCCTCTGCTCAGCCGGTCTTGTCATCCTGATCCCTCTGCACGGTCGGTCTTGTGATCCTGATCCCTCTGCACGGTCGGTCTTGTGATCCCGATCCCTCTGCTCGGTCGGTCTTGTGATCCCGATCCCTCTGCTCGGTCGGTCTTGTGATCCCGATCCCTCTGCTCGGTCGGTCTTGTGATCCCGATCCCTCTGCTCGGTCGGTCTTGTGATCCCGATCCCTCTGCTCAGCCGGCCTTGTGATCCCGATCCCTCTGCTCAGGTGGTCTTGTGATCCCGATCCCTCTGTTCGGTCGGTCTTGTGATCCCGATCCCTCTGCTCGGCCGGTCTTGTGATCCCGATCCCTCTGCTCAGGTGGTCTTGTGATCCCGATCCCTCTGTTCGGTCGGTCTTGTGATCCCGATCCCTCTGCTCGGCCGGTCTTGTGATCCTGATCCCTCTGCTCGGCCAGTCTTGTTATCCCGATCCCTCTGCTCGGCCGGTCTTGTGATCCCGATCCCTCTGCTCAGCCGAGGTTGGGCCCAGCATTGGGGCAGAGTTGTAAGTCACTGACCTGTCGCCATTTTTTGGGAAAAAATGTCTCCCTTTTTAGAGGGCACTATTAATTATTGATACTCCTATACAGTATACTGTCGTACTACACTCCTGATGAGCGGCTGGAACGCCATGAAACGCGTCGAGTGCTATTAGATACCAAGATATATCTGATTGCATTAAGTATATATTTTTTATGTATCCATTTTTTTTGTTTATGTCTATCATGTCAACTCATTACTTGTATATCATGCTATAAGCAGTATAAGTGTAAGTCATGTGACTATCAATTTATTCAATGCAATGTCTATTTAAGAGTTTGGTATGAATTTTAGAATATAATAAATAAACTCATTTATATACATTATGTAATTATTCCATTTTTTTTTAATATGGCGGGCCTCGTTTAAAGTCCCAATTTCTCTCCTTTCCTGTAACCTATATCAGGGATGGAGGCCTGCCATTCCACTGTGCCAGGTCACACCCTTTTTAATTACACGGCCATTAATGTCTAAACTGCTGGCAACAAAAGTGAGTACACCCCTAAGTGAAAATGTCCAAATTGGGCCCAAAGTGTCTATATTTTGTGTGGCCGCCATTATTTTCCAGCACTGCCTTAACCCTCTTGGGCATGGAGGTCACCAGAGCTTCACAGGTTGTCACTGGAGTCCTCTTCCCCTCCTCCATGATGACATCACAGAGCTGGTGGAGGTTAGAGACCTTGCGCTCCTCCACCTTCTGTTTGAGGATGTCCCACAGATGATCAATAGGGTTTAGGTCTGGAGACATGCTTGGCCAGTCCATCACCTTTACCCTCAGCTTCTTTAGCAAGGCAGTGGTCATCTTGGAGGTGTGTTTGGGGTGGTTATCATGTTGGAATACTGCCCTGCGGTCCAGTCTCTGAAGGGAGGGGATCATGCTCTGCTTCAGTATGTCACAGTACATGTTGTCATTCATGGTCCCCTCAATGATCTGTAGCCCCCCAGTGCCGGCAGCACTCATGCAGCCCCAGACCATGACACTCCCACCACCATGCTTGACTGTAGACAAGACACACTTGTCTTTGTCCTCCTCACCTGGTTGCCCCCACACACGCTTGTCACCATCTGACCCAAATACGTTTATCTTGGTCTCATCAGACCACAGGACATGGTTCCAGTAATCCATGTCCTTAGTCTGCTTGTCTTCAGCAAACTGTTTGCGGGTTTCTTGTGCATCATCTTTAGAAGAGGCTTCCTTCTGGGACAACAGCCATGCAGACCAATTTGATGCAGTGTGCGGCGTATGGTCTGAGCACTGACAGGCTGACCCCCCACCCCTACAACCTCTGCAACAATGCTGGCAGCACTCATACGTCTATTTTCCAAAGACAACCTCTGGATATGACGCTGAGCACGTGACCTCAACTTCTTTGGTGGACCATGGCGAGGCCTGTTCTGAGTGGAACCTGTCCTGTTATACCGCTGTATGGTCTTGGTCACCGTGCTGCAGCTCAGTTTTAGGGTCTTGGCAATCTTCTTATAGCCTAGGCCATCTTTATGTAGAGCAACAATTCTTTTTTTCAGATCCTCAGAGAGATCTTTGCCATGAGGTGCCATGTTGGACTTCCAGTGACCAGTATGAGAGAGTGAGAGCGATAACACCAAATTGAACACACCTGCCCCCCATTCACACCTGAGGCCTTGTAACGCCAACGAGTCACATGACACCGGGGAGGGGAAATGCCTAATTGGGTCCAATATATTTTAACACTGCCCAGTCATTTTTTTCTTTATTTATTTTATTTGTACACGGTCCCTTCCATTTTCTTTTCCTTATTTTATTTTTTATTTTTACACTGTCCCTTCAATTATTTATTTATTTTGATCACGTCCCTTGTAAAAAGGGATGACAGGTCCTCTTTATGGAGAGATCTGGAGTCTATAAGAACCCTAAAAGCAAAAGATAAAAAAAAAAAAAAAAAGAAAAAAAAAGAAAAATGTTTATTTTGGTCCTAGACAGGAAGTGACGTCATGACGTCGATCCAGTCCACCAAGATCATAGATTATGATTGCATCAAAAACACCGGCTCTATTCACACTTGTGCAATTGGTCATTCAACTCTGGAAATCAAAGTCACATGACAAGTCGCACCCCATTCTATTCTATTTTTTTAAATTTTTACACTGTCCCTTCAATTTCTTTCCCTTATTTATTTTATTCTTATTTTTACACTCTCCCATCATTTTTTTTCCTTATTTATTTATTTTTAAACTGTCCCTTCAATTTCTTTCCCTTATTTATTTTATTTTTATTTTTACACTCTCCCATCATTTCTTTTCCCTTATTTATTTTATTTTTTATTTTTAAACTGTCCCTTAATATTTTTTTTAATCACATCCCTTGTAAAAGATATAAGGGATGACAGGTCCTCTTTATGGAGAGATCTATAAGAACCTTTAAAAGCAAAAAGATTTAAAAAAATTAGATCTTTTGCCAAAAAAATAAATAAATAATGTTTACTTCGGTCTGAGACCGGAAGTGACGTCACGTGCCGGTCGCCGGTCGGCGTGACTTAAAGTCGCAGTGACTTTTAAAACGTGCCTGCATTACGTTGATCCATAGAATGTAAAGCTGGATAAAAATCGCGCCAAAACGTCGCATCAAAGTCACGCTCCAAAGCCGCACTGAAAAATCGTGCAACTTTGGGGACGCGCTAATGTGAATAGAGCCTCGGGCCCCGATCGAATGTGGCGTTGCGGGGGGACGAGCGTTTTCCGTTCGCAATTCTGAAACTGTGCTTTACGGTTGTTTCCGTGCGTCACTGCTCCCTTTTTTTAGCGCAGTTTTTAAATGTGCCTTTTGCCGTGATTTTCGCACTAATCTGTCACGCGACGATCACGGCCAGAATCGCCTTCAGTTTGGGGGTTCCATTAAAAATAACGGCACCCAAAATCGCACGTTTTTGCCGTAAATTTGGAGTTGCGCCGATCTGCCCACGATTCCAAGTCACCTAATGTGAACGCGGCCGAACGTTTTTTTTTTTTTTTCTTCCTTTAAACGCCCCGTTAGGCGTCCTTGCACACGTAGGCAGTTACAGGCGTTTAGAGGAGGTAAAAAAAAAAAGTGTCAGTTGCGTTCAGGAGAGGAGCGTTTTGCCGCCAAAAAAAAGCCTAATGTGCCTAAGCGCTAGTCGCATTTAGCGCATGAGCGTTCATTTATTCCAGTGGCCAGAATAAATTAATATTCTGGCCAATGGCATGAATAATCGAACGCCAGACGCTCGGCGCGCCTAAACGCGTTTGCAAAAGGGGAGGAGAAAGCAGTGTTAAAACCGCGCCCAAAGCCGCGTTTTGCGAATAATCGTCCTGTGTGCATGAGGCCTCGGTGTGATTTACAGCGGCCTTGAGAATACGGTTGCGGCGGTTATCAGCGGCGGTTCTCCACGCGCCGGATACGAGGAACGCGCACTGATGAGAAAAGTTATTTTCAGATCCTCCTCGCTGCAGATTAATTCCCCTTAAGTGCTTCGAGGAATTAACAAACAATGCGTCTGTGTGTTGATACAATGCGATTCCCCGGAGCCGGCAGAGATAGAGAGATACATCGTCTCCGCGGCCGAATCTTCCCGGCTTATCGCCGCTTGTTATTTCTGCTCCTCAATAACGCCGATAATTAAATACGCTTCCAAACATCCCCCGATCAGCCGACAATCAATTCACACCGCAACAAACAAAAAACCCCGACATGTTCTTATCAATCGTTTCCTGGCTGAACCATCGCACCGCGCCTTGGGATTACGCCGACCAACCTTCTATTAAAGGGCCGGAACACAAAAAGGTCCATTTCTACAGAGGGGCCCCCGATTCCCCTTCACATACACCAGAAGAGGGGTGGGGGGGGGGGGTTGTGTAGGGGAGGGGGGGGGGTGGTTTTCAGCGCCCTTTCAAAAAATAAAATACAATAACTTGCAAGCCCCCAATAAAAGGACAACATGAAGAATACATAGTGTGTCACAGTAGTGTCCTCCGCCCCCCTTCACATCACTCCCCCCCGCAGTAGTGTCCTCTGCCCCCCTTCACATCACTCCCCCCCACAGTAGTGTCCTCTGCCCCCTGCACATCACTCCGTCCCCACAGTAGTGTCCTCTGCCCCCCTTCACATCACTCCCCCCGCAGTAGTGTCCTCTGCCCCCTTCACATCACTCCCCCCCGCAGTAGTGTCCTCTGCCCCCCTTCACATTCACTCCCCCCCCCGCAGTAGTGTCCTCTGCCCCCCTTCACATCACTCCCCCCCGCAGTAGTGTCCTCTGCCCCCCTTCACATCACTCCCCCCCGCAGTAGTGTCCTCTGCCCCCCTTCACATCACTCCGTCCCCCACAGTAGTGTCCTCTGCCCCCCTTCACATCACTCCCCCCCGCAGTAGTGTCCTCTGCCCCCCTGCACATCACTCCGTCCCCACAGTAGTGTCCTCTGCCCCCCTTCACATCACTCCCCCCCACAGTAGTGTCCTCCGCCCCCCTTCACATCACTCCCCCCCGCAGTAGTGTCCTCTGCCCCCTTCACATCACTCCCCCCCACAGTAGTGTCCTCTGCCCCCCTGCACATCACTCCGTCCCCACAGCAGTGTCCTCTGCCCCCCCTTCACATCACTCCCCCCCGCAGTAGTGTCCTCTGCCCCCCTTCACATCACTCCCCCCGCAGTAGTGTCCTCTGCCCCCCTTCACATCACTCCCCCCCGCAGTAGTGTCCTCTGCCCCCCTTCACATCACTCCCCCCCGCAGTAGTGTCCTCTGCCCCCCTTCACATCACTCCGTCCCCCACAGTAGTGTCCTCTGCCCCCCTTCACATCACTCCCCCCCGCAGTAGTGTCCTCTGCCCCCCTGCACATCACTCCGTCCCCACAGTAGTGTCCTCTGCCCCCCTTCACATCACTCCCCCCCACAGTAGTGTCCTCTGCCCCCCTGCACATCACTCCGTCCCCACAGTAGTGTCCTCTGCCCCCCTTCACATCACTCCCCCCCGCAGTAGTGTCCTCTGCCCCCCTTCACATCACTCCCCCCCGCAGTAGTGTCCTCTGCCCCCCTTCACATCACTCCCCCCGCAGTAGTGTCCTCTGCCCCCCTTCACATCACTCCCCCCCGCAGTAGTGTCCTCTGCCCCCCTTCACATCACTCCCCCCGCAGTAGTGTCCTCTGCCCCCCTTCACATTACTCCGTCCCCACAGTAGTGTCCTCTGCCCCCCTTCACATCACCTCCCCCCCGCAGTAGTGTCCTCTGCCCCCCTTCACATCACTCCCCCCCACAGTAGTGTCCTCTGCCCCCTTCACATCACTCCCCCCCGCAGTAGTGTCTCTGCCCCCTTCACATCACTCCCCCCCACAGTAGTGTCCTCTGCCCCCCTGCACATCACTCCGTCCCCACAGTAGTGTCCTCTGCCCCCCTTCACATCACTCCCCCCCGCAGTAGTGTCCTCTGCCCCCCTTCACATCACTCCCCCCCGCAGTAGTGTCCTCTGCCCCCTTCACATCACTCCCCCCCGCAGTAGTGTCCTCTGCCCCCCTTCACATCACTCCGTCCCCCACAGTAGTGTCCTCTGCCCCCCTTCACATCACTCCCCCCGCAGTAGTGTCCTCTGCCCCCCTGCACATCACTCCGTCCCCACAGTAGTGTCCTCTGCCCCCCTTCACATCACTCCCCCCGCAGTAGTGTCCTCTGCCCCCCTTCACATCACTCCCCCCCACAATAGTGTCCTCTGCCCCCCTGCACATCACTCCGTCCCCACAGTAGTGTCCTCTGCCCCCCTTCACATCACTCCCCCCGCAGTAGTGTCCTCTGCCCCCCTTCACATCACTCCCCCCCCGCAGTAGTGTCCTCTGCCCCCTTCACATCACTCCCCCCCGCAGTAGTGTCCTCTGCCCCCCTTCACATCACTCCCCCCGCAGTAGTGTCCTCTGCCCCTCTTTACATGGGTGTAGGGGGTGTTTTCAGCGCCCTTTCAAAAAAATAAAATACAATAACTTGCAAGCCCCCAATAAAAGGACAACATGAAGAATACATAGTGTGTCAAAGTAGTGTCCTCCGCCCCCTATACAGCACTCTCGCCCACAGTTGTATCCTCTGCTCCCCTATATATCACTCCCCCCTACAGTAGTGTCCTCTGCCCCCCTTCACATCACTCCCCCCCGCAGTAGTGTCCTCTGCCCCCCTTCACATCACTCCCCCCCGCAGTAGTGTCCTCTGCCCCCCTTCACATCACTCCCCCCCGCAGTAGTGTCTCTGCCCCCCTTCACATCACTCCCCACCAGTAGTGTCCTCTGCCCCCCTTCACATCACTCCCCCCTCAGTAGTGTCCTCTGTCCCCCTTCACATCACTCCCCCCACAGTAGTGTCCTCTGCCCCCCTTCACATCACTCCCCCCCCGCAGTAATGTCCTCTGCCCCCCTTCACATCACTCCCCCCCACAGTAGTGTCCTCTGCCCCCTTCACATCACTCCCCCCTACAGTAGTGTCCTCTGCCCCCCTTCACATCACTCCCCCCCACAGTAGTGTCCTCTGCCCCCTTCACATCACTCCCCCCCGCAGTAATGTCCTCTGCCCCCCTTCACATCACTCCCCCCCACAGTAGTGTCCTCTGCCCCCTTCACATCACTCCCCCTACAGTAGTGTCCTCTGCCCCCTTCACATCACTCCCCACCAGTAGTGTCCTCTGCCCCCTTCCCATCACTCCGTCCCCCACAGTAGTGTCCTCTGTCCCCCTTCACATCACTCCGTCCCCACAGTAGTGTCCTCTGCCCCCCTTCACATCACTCCCCCCGTAGTAGTGTCCTCTGTCCCCCTTCACATCACTCCCCCCCACAGTAGTGTCCTCTGCCCCCCTTCACATCACTCCCCCCCGCAGTAGTGTCCTCTGCCCCCCTTCACATCACTCCCCCCCACAGTAGTGTCCTCTGCCCCCTTCACATCACTCCCTATCCCTACCTCCCCCACAGTAGTGTCCTCTGCCCCCCTTCACATCACTCCCCCCCGCAGTTGTCCTCTGCCCTCTGCACATCACCCGTCCCCACAGTAGTGTCCTCTGCCCCCCTTCACATCACTCCCCCCCGCAGTAGTGTCCTCTGCCCCCTTCACATCACTCCCCCCCGCAGTAGTGTCCTCTGCCCCCTTCACATCACTCCCCCCCGCAGTAGTGTCCTCTGCCCCCCTTCACATCACCCCCCCCCCCAGTAGTGTCCTCTGCCCCTCTTTACATGGGTGTAGGGGGTGTTTTCAGCGCCCTTTCAAAAATATAAAATACAATAACTTTCAAGCCCCCAATAAAGGACAACATGAAGAATACATAGTGTGTCACAGTAGTGTCCTCCGCCCCCCTATACATCACTCTCGCCCACAGTTGTATCCTCTGCTCCCCTATATATCACTCCCCCCTACAGTAGTGTCCTCTGCCCCCCTTCACATCACTCCCCCCCGCAGTAGTGTCCTCTGCCCCCCTTCACATCACTCCCCCCGCAGTAGTGTCCTCTGCCTCCTTCACATCACTCCCCACCCGCAGTAGTGTCCTCTGCCCCCCTTCACATCACTCCCCCCCGCAGTAGTGTCCTCTGCCCCCCTTCACATCACTCCCCACCAGTAGTGTCCTCTGCCCCCTTCACATCACTCCGTCCCCACAGTAGTGTCCTCTGGCCCCCTTCACATCACTCCGTCCCCCACAGTAGTGTCCTCTGCCCCCTTCACATCCACTCCCCCCGCAGTAGTGTCCTCTGCCCCCCTTCACATCACTCCCCCCCGCAGTAGTGTCCTCTGCCCCCCTTCACATCACTCCCCCCGCAGTAGTGTCCCTCTGCCCCCCTTCACATCACTCCCCCCCGCAGTAGTGTCCTCTGCCCCTTCACATCACTCCCCCCGCAGTAGTGTCCTCTGTCCCCCTTCACATCACTCCCCCCACAGTAGTGTCCTCTGCCCCCCTTCACATCACTCCCCCCGCAGTAGTGTCCTCTGACCCCCTTCACATCACTCCCCCCCACAGTAGTGTCCTCTGCCCCCTTCACATCACTCCACCTACAATAGTGACCTCTGCCCCCTTCACATCACTCCCCCCCACAGTAGTGTCCTCTGCCCCCCTGCACTCACTCCGTCCCCACAGTAGTGTCCTCTGCCCCCTTCACATCACTCCCCCCGCAGTAGTGTCCTCTGCCCCCTTCACATCACTCCACCCCCCCAGTATGTCCTCTGCCCCCCTTCACATCACCCCCCCCCACAGTAGTGTCCTCTGCCCCTCTTTACATGGGTGTAGGGGGTGTTTTCAGCGCCCTTTCAAAAAAATAAAATACAATAACTTGCAAGCCCCCAATAAAAGGACAACATGAAGAATACATAGTGTGTCACAGTAGTGTCCTCCGCACCCCTATATAGCACTCCCCCCTACATGTAGTGTCCTCTGCCCCCTTCAGTAGTGTCCTCTGCCCCCCTTCACATCACTCCGTCCCCCACAGTAGTGTGCTCTGCCCCCCTTCACATCACTCCCCCCCGTAGTAGTGTCCTCTGCCCCCCTTCACATCACTCCCCCCCACAGTAGTATCCTCTGCCCCCCTTCACATCACCCCCCCACAGTAGTGCCCTCTGCCCCCCTTCACATCACTCCCCCCCACAGTAGTGTCCTCTGCCCCCTTCACATCACTCCCCCCCCCCACAGTAGTGTCCTCTGCCCCCTTTTACATAACCCCCCCCACAGTAGTGTCCTCTGCCCCCCTTTACATCACTCACCCACACAGTAGTGCTCTCTGCCCCCCTTTACATTACCCCCCCACAGTAGTGTCCTCTGCCCCCCTTCACATCACTCCCCCCCACAGTAGTGTTCTCTGCCCCCTTTACATCACTGCCCCCCCACAGTAGTGTCCTCTGCCCCCCTTCACATCACTCCGCCCCCCACAGTAGTGTCCTCTGCCCCCCTTCACATCACTCCGTCCCCCACAGTAGTGTCCTCTGCCCCCCTTCACATCACTCCCCCCCGCAGTAGTGTCCTCTGCCCCCCTTCACATCACTCCCCCCCGCAGTAGTGTCCTCTGCCCCCCTTCACATCACTCCCCCCCGCAGTAGTGTCCTCTGCCCCCTTCACATCACTCCCCCCGCAGTAGTGTCCTCTGCCCCCCTTCACATCACTCCCCCCGCAGTAGTGTCCTCTGTCCCCCTTCACATCACTCCCCCCCACAGTAGTGTCCTCTGCCCCCCTTCACATCACTTCCCCCCCGCAGTAGTGTCTCTGCCCCCCTTCACATCACTCCCTCCCACAGTAGTGTCCTCTGCCCCCTTCACATCACTCCCCCTACAGTAGTGTCCTCTGCCCCCCTTCACATCACTCCCCCCCACAGTAGTGTCCTCTGCCCCCCTGCACATCACTCCGTCCCCACAGTAGTGTCCTCTGCCCCCTTCACATCACTCCCCCCCGCAGTAGTGTCCTCTGCCCCCTTCACATCACTCCCCCCCGCAGTAGTGTCCTCTGCCCCCCCTTCACATCACCCCCCCCCACAGTAGTGTCCTCTGCCCCTCTTTACATGGGTGTAGGGGGTGTTTTCAGCGCCCTTTCAAAAAAATAAAATACAATAACTTGCAAGCCCCCAATAAAAGGACAACATGAAGAATACATAGTGTGTCACCGTAGTGTCCTCCGCACCCCTATATAGCACTCCCCCCTACAGTAGTGTCCTCTGCCCCCTTCAGTAGTGTCCTCTGCCCCCCTTCACATCACTCCGTCCCCCACAGTAGTGTGCTCTGCCCCCCTTCACATCACTCCCCCCCGTAGTAGTGTCCTCTGCCCCCTTCACATCACTCCCCCCAACAGTAGTATCCTCTGCCCCCTTCACATCACCCCCCCACAGTACTGCCCTCTGCCCCCCTTCACATCACTCCCCCACACAGTAGTGTCCTCTGCCCCCTTCACATCACTCCCCCCCCCACAGTAATGTCCTCTGCCCCTTTTACATAACCCCCCCACAGTAGTGTCCTCTGCCCCCCTTTACATCACTCACCCATACAGTAGTGCTCTCTGCCCCCTTTACATTACCCCCCACAGTAGTGTCCTCTGCCCCCTTCACATCACTCCCCCCCACAGTAGTGTTCTCTGCCCCCTTTACATCACTCCCCCCCCCCCACAGTAGTGTCCTCTGCCCCCCTTCACATCACTCCGCCCCCCACAGTAGTGTCCTCTGCCCCCCTTCACATCACTCCGCCCCCAAGGTAGTGTCCCCTGCCCCCCTTCACATCACTACCCCCCCACAGTAGTGTCCTCTGCCCCCCTTCACATCACTCCGCCCCCCACAGTAGTGTCCTCCAACCCCCTTCACATCACTCTCCCCCCCCACAGTAGTGTCCTCTGCCCCCCTTCACATCCCTCCCCCCCACAGTAGTGCCCTCTGCCCCCCTTTACATCACTCCGCCCCCCACAGTAGTGTCCTCTGTCTACAGACTCGGGAACTCAGCACAGGGATGGTGGGAACCCCTCATAATAGGCATCATATAAATAAAGGTCGGTTACCTTCAGCGCTCGCACTTTCTTGGCGAGGAGGGTCTCGATGTCAGCTGCCACTTTTTCCACCAATCTTCGAGGAATGTTCTCCTTCACCTCAAAGAGGTTCTTCTTCTCTCTGTAGAGCTGCAGAAGGACAATAAAGAGACGTGTCAGACAAGATGACGGAACACAGAACTTCCACTACATCATAATCTGACCCCGAAACTCCGCCATTCACATTATAGAGATACAGAATGTGGGAATTCATTCCTTGTATCCGATTTCCCACATCCGGGGAGAGGAAGAAACGATCGCTTTCCCTCGGGTGTCACTCGTCTCCCCCAACACTCTCATCCCGTTCTCTCACTTTGCTGTCAGCTGATCACAAACCGGCCAATGGCGGCTCAGAGGAGACACCTGTCCATGCAGAGTCTGAGGAAATGCTTCCTCCTCCTTCTACAAAGTTACAATGTACAGTCTGATCACTGGGAGAGGGGAGACTGAGGAAATGCTTCCTCCTCCTACAAAGTTACAATGTACAGTCTGATCACTGGGGGAGGGGAGACTGAGGAAATGCCTCCTCCTCCTCCTACAAAGTTACAATGTACAGTCTGATCACTGGAGGAGGGGAGACTGAGGAAATGACTCCTCCTCCTCCTACAAAGTTACAATGTACAGTCTGATCACTGGGGGGAGGGGAGATTGGGGAAATGCCTCCTCCTTCTACAAAGTTACAATGTACAGTCTGATCACTGGAGGAGGGGAGACTGAGGAAATGAATCCTCCTCCTTCTACAAAGTTACAATGTACAGTCTGATCACTGGGGGAGGGGAGACTAAGGAAATGCTTCCTCCTCCTCCTACAAAGTTACAATGTACAGTCTGATCACTGGGGGAGGGGTGACTGAGGAAATGACTCCTCCTCCTTCTACAAAGTTACAATGTACAGTCTGATCACTGGGGGGAGAGGAGACTGAGGAAATGCTTCCTCCTGCCTGCAGCAGATTGATGACATCATCTCTGCCTAGGCAAAGTCACTGACTGGAGCTCAATTAGAGCGATTGATTCCCCACCAGCGAATGTTGGGTGATGTCACATGAACAGGCCGCGTCTCTCGCCTCGCTCCGATGGTCTGGCGATCTTTTCCTCGCTGAATTCTGACATTATTATGCCCGACGTTGTGCCGCGTTGTCCACCGGGGTATTTTGGCCATGAAAGGCGTTCCCATCTCGGGAAGTGGCGAGGTATGTCCGGGGTCGGCGCAGGTCTCGGCGCCTCGGGCCCGTCTCCGTTTTGATGTCGCCGCCGCGCTCCTTTGATGTTCCTCCAGAGCCGGTGTGAGACGGGAGGCAGAGACCTCCCCGCAGAGACTCTGCCGCAGGAGCAAAACGACATTTCGAAATCAAAAGCATTTCCTCCTGCCACCCTTCTGTCAGTAATTAACGCGAGTCTGAGCATCCAGCCGCCGCGCCCCGAGACCCCCGCTGGGGGATGCGTTTCGCCACGTTAAAAAAAAAAAATTCAATTTCCAGGAAAGGGGCCCCGAAGACGCTTTCCGCTCACCGGGGTGACAACAGAAAAAGTACCCTCCCGGGGTCACCCCAGGAACGGCGCTGTCCCTGCTATAGAACCATCTAAGGGTGGGGGCAATAAGGGGTTAACGCTCATCAGTCTGCATTACCCAAATTATTTTCCAGCATCAGCCTGGCGCTCCTATTGCTGGCCTTAAGAAGAAAAATTGATGCCCAACATTAAAAAGAAAAAAAAAAAATTTCAGGTTCCAAGCTGTCTAAAAGTGAACCTGTCCTTAAAATATACACACCCCATGATTTACCATCTGAGCAAAACCAGCTCCCCTACACATGGAGAAAGAAACATACTTCAGGCTTTCATTATGTGAGAGATACAAAGTAACATTGTTTATAAACATTGTTCAGACAGGCGATGGAGAGATACAAAATAACATTATTTATAAACATTGTACAGACGTTAGATAGAGAGATACAAAGTAATACTGTTTGTATCTTTCTATCACGTCTTATCAATATTTATAAACAGTAATGCCCCGTACACACGGTCGGACATCGATCGGACATTCCGACAACAAAATCCTAGGATTTTTTCCGACGGATGTTGGCTCAAACTTGTCTTGCATACACACGGTCACACAAAGTTGTCAGAAAATCCGATCGTTCTGAACGCGGTGACGTAAAACACGTATGTCGGGACTATAAACGGGGCAGTAGCCAATAGCTTTCATCTCTTTATTTATTCTGAGCATGCGTGGCACTTTGTGCGTCGGATTTGTGTACACACGATCGGAATTTAAAGGATCGGATTTTGTTGTCGGAAAATTTTTATATCCTGCTCTCAAACTTTGTGTGTCGGAAATTCAGACGTAAAAAGAACGATGGAGCCCACACACGGTCGGAATTTCCGACAGCACAATCCGATCGCACTTTTTCCATCGGAAAATCCGACCGTGTGTACAGGGCATTCTACTTAGTATCTCTCTATCTAACGTTCATACAATGTTTATAAACAATGTTATTTTGTATCTCTCTCTCCTGTCTGATCAATGTTTATAAACAATGTTACTTTGTAATATTGTTTGTATCTTTCTATCGCATGTCTTATCAATATTTATAAACAGTATTATTTAGTATCTCTCTATCTCCTGTCTTAAAAAAGTTTATAAACAATGTTACTTTGTATCTCTCAATCTCCGGTCTGTATAATTTTTATAAACAATGTTACTTTGTATCTTTCTATCGCATGTCTTATCAATATTTATAAAGTAACATTGTTTATAAACATTGTACAGACAGGAGATACAGAGATGCAAAGTAACAATGTTTATAAACTTTGTTAAGACAGGAGATAGAGAGATACTAAATAATACTGTTTATAAATGTTGATCAGACAGGAGATAGAGAGCTGCAAAATAACATTGTTTATAAACATTGTACTGACGTTAGATAGAGAGATACTAAGCAATACTGTTTGTATCTTTCTATCGCATGTCTTATCATATCTATAAACAGTATTACTTAGTATCTCTCTATCTAACGTCTGTACAATGTTTATAAACAATGTTATTTTGTATCTCTCTCTCTCCTGTCTGTAAAATGTTTATAAACAATGTTACTTTGTATCGTTCTATCGCATGTCTTATCAATATTTATAAAGTAACATTGTTTATAAACATTGTACAGACAGGAGATAGCGAGATACAAAGTAACAATGTTTATAAACTTTGTTAAGACAGGAGATAGAGAGATACAAAGTAACATTGTTTATAAATGTTGATCAGACAGGAGATAGAGAGCTACAAAATAACATTGTTTATAAACATTGTTCATACAGGAGACAGAGGGATACAAAGTAACATTGTTTATAAACATTGTTCAGACAGGAGACAGAGAGATACAACGTAACATTGTTTATAAACATTGTTCAGACAGGAGACAGAGAGATACAACGTAACATTGTTTATTATCATTGATCAGCTCATTCGATGTTATAAATAGTTCAATGCTCCAATCTAACCTAAAACCCCTTTCACACTGAGGCGGTTTTCAGGCGTTTTAGTGCTAGAAATAACGCCTGTAAAGCGCCTGAAAACCGCCTCCCATTCATTTCAATGGGTGCTTTCACACTGGGGGCGGGGCGCTTGCGGGACGTTCAGAAAAGTCCTGCAAGCAGCATCTTTGGGAGGGGTTTGGGGACGTTGTCTACAGAACTCCAGAGACGCCCCACACACTGCAATGAATGGGAAGTACTTCCGAATTGCTTGAAAAGCGATTTTAGAAGCGCCGCAACACGGAAGTTTTTAACCCCTTTTTTGCTTTACCGCTAGCGGCCGGCGCTTTCACTGTGTGATAAAAAGAGAAATGAGAACATTTGTGGAATTGTTTGCGTTTTTTTTTTTTTTTAGACCGAATTGCAAATGCCGCCATGGAGGACCGAGAAAATCTCGGATCTTTTTTTGATTTAAAGGTTTAAAACTATGTGACTTATCAAACATTCAATCCTATTCATCCCTTTCATTCCGCATCCAATCTCAAGTCGGTCAGTTTAATCGATCAGTGATCACATTTTTGCCACCCGAGACTGATTTAACTTTTTAAAAATGTAAAAAAAAAAAAAAAAAAAGAAAAGAAAGAAAATTGCAACAAAGTAATTCAGGAACCCCTTTTTTAAAGAAGCTGCGACTTTAGTTGCATAGATTGGAATGGGTGCCACTGAAATAAACGGGTTGCGATCGAGCCTGAAGCTGAATTTGGGAGGCGAATGAAAAACGGACAAAAACCTGAATCCTGGTTCCTCCATAGAGCTGAGCCGGGGAAAAAAAAAAACAAAAACCCGAAACCTCTCTTTTTTGAGGTTCTCGTTTTTCCCGGAGCCCTGATCGCACTGTCGCAAACGATCGCTGGGCTGATAACAGGAATGTAATCTGTGTGTATTAACAGACGGTAGCAGGTGCGCCGTTCCCAAAGTGGGGTCCCGATTTTTTTGCAGTGTCCTGTCACCTTAAATAGCCACCCCCCCCTCCCCTCCCCTCCCCCGCACATTACAAGCTATTTATAGGGCACAATCAGTATTTTCTCCCCGGTGGTGGTGACAGCCTAATCAGCAGACTGGAGGTACCTGCAGACCCGGGGAAGGGGATCTGCCGGACGCAATGTGCTGACTGGACGGATTGTCTCGGGAATGAGGGCAGCGCGCACGGCGCAGATGTATGGCGGTTAAAGGAGAAGCGTCCTCCTTCCCGCAATGCCAGCTGATCCAACACATTCCATACGTCCTGCAACAAATATGCAAGTCAGGACTTCACTGGCCGCATGCTTGTGAAGAAGGTATGGAGGCGACAACCCGAAAAGAAGCAAAGTCAGCAAGGGAAGGACTCCGTCCTAAAGAGGACCTGTCACAGCGGAGGCCTTCCGTCAGCTCGGTATTGGCGGCCCAGATACCTATCAAAATGATCGATCAATCGATCGATGGGACAGAACTGATCACAAAATAAAAATCGTAAACCAAAGGCCCTCCGCTAGTTCATTGATTCGGACTTAAGATGATCGGTTGCACTTGAATTTTATCTATCATTTCTGATTGATGATCTGCGTGTCTGTCTGAGATCCTATAGTCATTCCGATCCAGGGGCGGACTGACCATTCGGGCACCCATGCCACTAAGGGGCCCCATCAGGGTTGCCAGCCTCAATAAAACCAGGGACAGTGTGTAAAAATCCGCCTCTCCAGTACCTTTTCAGTGTGTGTGTGTATATTGTGTGTCTGTGTGTGTATTCTGTGTGTGTATACTGTACGTGTGTGTTTGTATACGGTGTGGCCCCATAATCTGTTGCCTGGGGGCCCCATAATCTCCTATTGCCCGGGGGCCCCATAATCTTCTCCTATTGCCCAGGGGCCCCATAATCTCCCATTGCCCGGGGGGCCCCATAAGTTGTCAGTCCGCCCCTGTTCCGATCAATTAAAAAACGATCGCGCCAATGAGATCGGTAACATTTATAGATGGGATTTTCACGCACAGCAATACGGCGTGCGTTGAATCGTTCGGTACTGCTACGTGTATGGGCAAGTCAGGGCTAGAGCTGCACGATTCTGGCCAAAATGAGAATCACGATTTTTTTTGCTTAGAATAAAAAGATCACGATTCTCGCGGCGTAAAATCTTTCACATTATACAAAAAAAAAAAATTGGGCTAACTTTACTGGTTAGTTGTGTTTTTTTTTAAATTAATTAAAGTAATTTTTTCCAAACAAAATTGCATTTGAAAGACACCGCTTCGCAAATACAGTGTGGCATAAAATATTGCAACAACCGCCATTTTATTCTCTAGGGTCTCTGCTAAAAAAAATAAATATATATATATACATACACACACACACACATATACATATACATACATATATATATATATATATATATATATATATATATATATATATAAAATATGTTTGGGGTTCTAAGTAATTTTCTAGAAACCAACTTGAAACCAACAAATGTCAGAAAAGGTTTAGTGTTTTAAGTGGTTAAACTTTCTTCATTTACACACAAAGTCTATTCCATTGACAAATTGTTACAATGTTTATACTTAAGTTCCACTGCTAAAGAATGTTGTGATTCTTGGCAGACTGCCTGTTTTTTTTCCTTTCTTTTGAAGGCTTCAGAAAAGCAGAGATAATTCTTTGCATAGAAATAATCGTGAAACACTTCAGTCAAGATCGCAACGGGGAACAAAAATCGCGATAACGATTCTTGACGATTAATCGTGCAGCTCTAGTCAGGGCTAGTTTTGCACCTGGCGCCTGTCACAAAATCGCACGTTCCCGATACGCATAGAAGCGTTCTGCCCTTTAGCAGACGTGCGATTGTGCCGTTAATCGTGCGCCGCGTGGTTTGCAGCGGCGCAATTTTGGAAGAGGTTAGGGGACCCTTCCTTATTGTATTAGGTCACACGTGAATGGGGTGCCCCATTGAAATGAATGGGGTGCCCGACACAAGCTGCATGCCTGTATGATGGGAAGTTGGCCTCGAGGCGCTTCACTGACAGGTCATTGAACCAGTCCCTGCCCGCATTATACCTGAAAGACCGCTACAGCACTGGGGGGGCTTACATGGCGTAAGGACTCGGCTGATCACAGATTTGGGTAAAGAGCCAATCACAGCAGGCCCTTTACCGCGTGATTGGCTGTCAGCCAATGACAGCTGATCACAGGATGTAAACAGAAGCCGGTTATCTGCTTTTTTTCCCCCTCGCACTGACAGCAAGAGGAGAAAAGAAGAAAGCCGATAACCGGCTACTGTTAAAGGGACTTCAGTCCCAACATTGCCCACCAGTGCTGCTAATCAGTGCCACATACCAGTGCCTATCAGTGCTGCCTAGCAGTGCCCATCAGTGCCACAAATCAGTGTCACCTATCAGTGCCACATACCAGTGCCCATCAGTGCTGCCTAGCAGTGCCCATCAGTGCCATCTCTCAATACCGCCCATCAGTGTCACCTATCAGTGAGTGCCGCATACCAGTACCCATCATTGCTGCCTAGTAGTGCCCATCAGTGCCACCTATCAATGCCGCCCATCAGTGTCACCTATCAGTGCCGCATACCAGTGCCCATCATTGCTGCCTAGCAGTGTCCATCAGTACCACCTATCAATGCCGCCCATCAGTGTCACCTATCAGTGCCGCATACCAGTGCCCATCAGTGCTGCCTAGCAGTGCCCATCAGTACCACCTATCAATGCCGCCCATCAGTGTCACCTATCAGTGCCGCATACCAGTGCCCATCAGTGCCACCTATCAATGCCGCCCATCAGTGTCACCTATCAGTGCCGCATACCAATGCCCATCATTGCTGCCTAGTAGTGCCCATCAGTGCCACCTATCAATGTCGTCCATCAGTGTCACCTATCAGTGCCGCATACCAGTGCCCATCATTGCCACCTATCAATGCCGCCCATCAGTGTCACCTATCAGTGCCGCATACCAGTGCCCATCAGTGCTACCTAGCAGTGACACCTATCAATGCCATCTATCAATGCCACCTCTCAGAGACCTTCAGAGCTGCCTATCAGTGCCCATTAGTGCCACCTATCAGAGCCTATCCATGCTGCCTCATCAGTGCCTATCAGTGCCCATCAATGCTGCCTATCAGTACCTTTCAGTGCAGCCTATCAGTGCCCAATAGTGCCACCTATCAGTGCCCACCAGTGCCACCTACAAGTGCCCATCAGAGCCCATCAGTGCAGACTCATAAGGGCACATCAATGAAGGAGAAAAAAATATCTGCTTGCAAAATATTATAACTGTGAAAATGTTTTTGTTCTTGTTTTAAAAAAATAGCACAAAATAAAGTGGTGATTAAATATCACCAAAAGAAAGCTCTATTTGTGTGAAAATAATGATACAAATGTCATATGTGTACAGTGTTGTATGCAATTGTCATTCAAAGTGCGACCGCGCTGAAAGCTGAACATTGGCCTGGGCAGGAAAGGGGTAAAAGTCCCCGGTAGGCAAGTAGTTAATAATGAAACCTTCCCCCTTGTAACGGGTCCCCCTCCCCCACTGGAAGAGCTAACTACTCATTTTGCCCAGAGGATAATGAATGACGTTATCCTCATCCTCTGTCCTCAGATTTTCTACAATGGAGCTTTTCCACCTCTATTGGTGTCCTGTGGAGATGAAGTCCGGAGCCGGCCATACACGGGGCAATTCTCCATCTCTACAAAGAAAAACAACTTCCCCACCAGCAATTTATATATGGATATATTTCAAAGACAAACGATAAGTCGCCGTTCTCGCTTTGTAGAAAATGAAACGTTGTAGCGACAGGCGGGATTGTACGACACGAGTAACGGATAGAACGTTAATCCTATTAAAACGCCGCGCTCACCACTTCACCAACCAACAGCATGAAAAAACAGAAACACAGATAAATTCAATTACGGGTAATATATAGAACGATTTATTCCAATAGGATGAATCAGATTAAGAGGGCGCTCGGTATTACGGGCGGAAAAAAAAAAAAAAAAAGTGCAGCCAATCAGCGGAACTGTAAGATGAAATGAAAGTTAATCCGACATAAAAGAAGAACCGCAACTAAACCCAAAAATAGACACCGGAGGACCCTATAGATGCCGACAGACCCCAATGTACCGTATATGTGAGGGGCAGATATACGAATATTGTCATTTATTTTAAAGATGAAGTTCAATCTGCTTATATATTATTGATCTCCCTGGTCCCCATACAGTGCATTGCAGAAAGGGGGCGCACGTGAGCTAGAAACTAAGAGACAGCAACAGGAGAGTGAGCAGAGGGATGACCTCATCAGTCCGCTGCTTCTCCTTTATATTACAGTCGGAGGGATTAGCAGTGACCAAGCTGAATTACATAACTACAATAGAGACGATTGAGGTCCCCGATCATCGCAGTATTGTCTGGCAGGAGTGCCTGGATCAGAAGACTGGGTAAGAGTATATACATACAGTATGAGAGCTGTATAATGCACTGTACTGACTCATTAATCCTAGACCTCGCCCTAACCCCCTAACTCTAAACCCTCTGACCCTAATGCCAAATCTCTAACTCTAAGCCTCTAACCCCAAATCTAACCTTAACCCCAAATCTAACCCTAACTCTCTAACCCTAACTTAAACCTCTAACCTCTAACCTCCAACCTAAACCCTAACACCACCAACTAAATCCCTAACTAACCCTAACCCTCTAACCCAAACTTTAAGCCTCTAACCTTAACCCCCCCCCCTAATGCTAACACTGTAACTAACCCTATAACCCTACCTCTAACCGTCTAAACCAGTGTTTCTCAACTCCAGTCCTCAAGGCGCCCCAACAGGTCATGTTTTCAGGATTTCCCTCGGATGAAACGGCTGTGGTAATTACTAAGGAAGTGAAACTGATCAAATCACCTGTGCAAAATAATGGAGAGCCTGAAAACATGACCTGTTGGGGCACCTTGAGGACTAGAGTTGAGAAACACTGGTCTAACCCTTATCCTAGCCCTAATTGTAACCTTCAAACCCTAACCTAAACCCTAACATTAACCCTAGCATAAAACCCCAACTCCAACCTTCTAACGTTAATCCTAATTCAAACCCTAACCTCAACTTTAATCCTAACCCAACTATAACCCTAACCCAACTATAACCCTAACCCTCTAACCCTAATTCAAAACCCTAACCCCAAATTTATCCCTAACTGTAACCTTCAGACCCTAACTTAAACCCTAACTATAACCCTAACATAAAACCCCAACTCCAACCTTCTAACCTTAATCCTAATTCTTATGCCGCGTACACACGATCGGACTTTACGGCATACTTGGTCCGGCGTACCGGATTTCGTCGGACAATTCGATCGTGTGTGGGCTCCAGCGGACTTTGTTTTCTCAAAAGTTTGACGGACTTGGATTTGAAACATGTTTCAAATCTGTCCGACGGACTCGAGTCCGGTCGAAAAGTCTGCTCGTCTGTATGTTAGTCCGACGGACAAAAACCGACGCTAGGGCAGCTATTGGCTACTGGCTATGAACTTCCTTGTTTTAGTCCGGTCGTACGTCATCACGTACGAATCCGTCGGACTTTGGTTGATCGTGTGTAGGCAAGTCCGTTCATTCGGAAAGTCCGTCGTAAAGTCAGTCAAAGTCCGCCAGACAAAGTCTGCCGTAAAGTCCGCTCGTGTGTACGTGGCATAACCCTAACCTCAACTTTAATCCTAACCCAACTATAACCCTAACCCTCTAACCCCAATTCAAACCCTAACCCCAACTTTATCCCTAACTGTAACCTTCAGACCCTAACTTAAACCCTAACTATAACCCTAACATAAAACCCCAACTCAAACCTTCTAACCTTAATCCTAATCCTAACCCTAACCTCAACTTTAATCCTAACCCAACTATAACCCTAACCCAACTATAACCCTAATTCAAACCCTAACCCCAACTTTATCCCTAACTGTAACCTTCAAACCCTAAATTAAACCCTAACCCCAACTACATCTCTAACTATAACCATAACCTAAACCTTAATTCCAACCTTGTAACATTAACCGTAACCTCTACTCTAACCCTAACCTCAACTTTTACCCTAACCCCTACTGTAACCCTAACCCTCTAATCCTAACTTAAACCCCAACACCAACTATATCCTTAACTCTAACCCAAAAAACATTGAGCCTGTAACCCAAATTTTAAGCCTCTAACCCTAACCCACTAATGCCAACTCTCTAACTCTAACCCTCTAATCCCAACCCTCTTATCCCAACCATCTCATCACCATCAACTCATCATCCAAACTTATACCTAAATCCATAACCATAAACCATAACCTCAACTCTAACCCTTACGTTAACCCTCTAAACCCGAGTTAAACCCCAACCCCAATTATATTCCTAAATCTAACCCTCTAACACTAACCCCTTAATGTTAGCTCTCTAACTCGAGCCCTCTAAACCCAACATTCTAACCCTAACTTAAACCATAACCCCAACCCTAACTCTACCCCAAATTTACCCTAGACCCAACTATATCCCCAACTCTAAACCTAACCCTCTAACCCTCAAACTGTAACTCGAACCCTCTAACCCAAACTAAACCTTCTAACCCCCTAACACTAACTTTTTAACGCTAACCCTCTTACCCCAACTTAAATCCTAACCCCAACCTTCTAACCATAACCCCAACTATATTCCTAACTCTAACCCTCTAACACAAACTTTAACACTCTAACCATAACCCACTAATGCCATCTAAACCCAACCTTCTAACCCGAACTCTAAAACTAACTTAAACCATAACCCAAACCCCAACTATATCCCTAACTTTAACTCTCTAACGCAAACCTTAACTCTAAGCCTCTAACCCAAACTTATCCTTCTATCCCCCCCAAAAAACTAACTTTTTAACTCTTGCCCTCTAACCCTATTACCCTAACGTAAGCCCTAACCCCAATCTTCTAATCATAACCCCAACTCTAACCCTAACCCCAACTATAGTATATTCCAGACGCTAACCCTCTAACACAAACTTTAACCCTCTAACCCTAACCCACTAATGCTAACCCTCTAAACCCAACCTTCTAACCCTAACTCTAACACTAACTTAAATCATAACCCCCAACCCCAACTATATCCCTAACTCTAAACCTAATCCTCTAACCCAAAGTGTAACTCGAACCCTCTAACCCAAACTTAACCTTCTAACCCCCTAACACTAACTTTTTAACTCTAACCCTCTTACCCTAACTTAACCCCTAACCCCAACCTTCTAACCATAACCCCAACTCTAACTCTAACCCGAACTATATTCCTAACTCTAACCCTCTAACACAAACTTTAACCCTCTAACCCTAACCCACTAAGGCTAACCCTCTAAACCCAACCTTCTAACCCTAACTCTAAAACTAACTTAAACCATAACCCTAACCCCAATCATATCCTCTAACCCAAACCTTAACTCGAATCCTCTAACCCAAACTTAACCTTCTAACCCCCTAACACTAACTTTTTAACTCTTGCCCTCTAACCCTCTTACCCTAACTTAAGCCCCACACCAAACCTTCTAACCCTAACTCTAACCATCCAACCCCTAACCCCAACTCCAGCTATATTCCTTACTTTAACCCAACCCTCTAACCCTAACCCCCTAACTTAAACCCTCTAGTCCTACCTTCCCCTCTGTAACCATTACTCTGACCCTCTACTTCTAACCTTCTAACCCCAAAGCCGGTGTACTTAGCCGGCTGCCTGGAGTTCAGCTTTAAGATTCTACAACAATTTTCTGCAAATTCTGTGAAAATAATCCATTTCTCAGCACAAAGTGCCGGCACTGATCATGTTCCAGTCGGCGCACAAAGTGACAAATTTAAACATTTTTTTTTTTTTGTGCCCATTTAAGGAAAGCTGGCATTTTCTGTTCCTGCAGAGGCGGAAGACGGCTCAGCCCCTGTCGGTGTAGCACCTGCGCTCAGTATAATTAGCGCATTTTTTCTGCATCGGCACACGATCTGAGGACAGCGAGAGACGACGTGATACTTCTGTATGGTGGTGGGGGGGAGATGCCAGCCGGGAAGGAAAAGGCACTCTCCTGCCTGCGTTCTGGTGGGATCTTGGCGCGTGGCACCCAGGGAGGTGACCCCATTAGCGATCGTGCCGCAATTAATAAAGCGAGGAAAGTGATTATGCGGCGGGTTGTCCGGTGATTGTCACCATGACGCCGCAACTGATCCACGTCGCCGAATATGAACAGAGATGTCAGGGGCTGCTGAATATTTCATTGTCGGCCTCAGCCGCACATTCTGCAAACTGGAGGAAGGCGGAAAAACCACTGCAGACCCTGCAAGGCTGATGCCCGATCTGGGGCCCCCCCGAGGTCAAGGGGCCCCAAGTCTTACCACTGCTCTCTCTTCTTTACCAATCACATTCTTATATTTTATCTTCTACAGCCTCGCCACCCGACCTTCAACCCCAACCGTCACCCTTCATACTTATAATACCGCCCTTTGCAGGCCACACGAGTCAGGAACTTGTAAAAAAGATGTAATGGCATTGATCTCTAGCGGTCTCCTGTAGTATGGCCCCAGTCTTCAACCACAGCTATAGCATGGCCCCAGTCTTCAACCACAGCTATAGCATGGACCCAGTCTTCAACCACAGCTATAGCATGGCCCCAGTCTTCAACCACAGCTATAGCATGGACCCAGTCTTCAACCACAGCTATAGCATGGCCCCAATCTTCAACCACAGCTATAGCATGGCCCCAGTCTTCAACCACAGCTATAGCATGGCCCCAGTCTTCAACCACAGCTATAGCATGGCCCCAGTCTTCAACCACAGCTATAGCATGGCCCCAATCTTCAACCACAGCTATAGCATGGCCCCAGTCTTCAACCACAGCTATAGCATGGCCCCAGTCTTCAACCACAGCTATAGCATGGCCCCAGTCTTCAACCACAGCTATAGCATGGACCCAGTCTTCAACCACAGCTATAGCATGGCTCCAGTCTTCAACCACAGCTATAGCATGGACCCAGTCTTCAACCACAGCTATAGCATGGACCCAGTCTTCAACCACAGCTATAGCATGGACCCAGTCTTCAACCACAGCTATAGCATGGCCCCAGTCTTCAACCACAGCTATAGCATGGACCCAGTCTTCAACCACAGCTATAGCATGGACCCAGTCTTCAACCACAGCTATAGCATGGCCCCAGTCTTCAACCACAGCTATAGCATGGACCCAGTCTTCAACCACAGCTATAGCATGGCCCCAGTCTTCAACCACAGCTATAGCATGGACCCAGTCTTCAACCACAGCTATAGCATGGACCCAGTCTTCAACCACAGCTATAGCATGGACCCAGTCTTCAACCACAGCTATAGCATGGCCCCAGTCTTCAACCACAGCTATAGCATGGACCCAGTCTTCAACCACAGCTATAGCATGGACCCAGTCTTCAACCACAGCTATAGCATGGCCCCAGTCTTCAACCACAGCTATAGCATGGCCCCAGTCTTCAACCACAGTTATAGCATGGACCCAGTCTTCAACCACAGCTATAGCATGGACCCAGTCTTCAACCACAGCTATAGCATGGCCCCAGTCTTCAACCACAGCTATAGCATGGACCCAGTCTTCAACCACAGCTATAGCATGGACCCAGTCTTCAACCACAGCTATAGCATGGCCCCAGTCTTCAACCACAGCTATAGCATGGCCCCAGTCTTCAACCACAGCTATAGCATGGACCCAGTCTTCAACCACAGCTATAGCATGGCCCCAGTCTTCAACCACAGCTATAGCATGGACCCAGTCTTCAACCACAGCTATAGCATGGACCCAGTCTTCAACCACAGCTATAGCATGGACCCAGTCTTCAACCACAGCTATAGCATGGCCTCAGTCTTCAACCACAGCTATAGCATGGACCCAGTCTTCAACCACAGCTATAGCATGGACCCAGTCTTCAACCACAGCTATAGCATGGCCCCAGTCTTCAACCACAGTTATAGCATGGACCCAGTCTTCAACCACAGCTATAGCATGGACCCAGTCTTCAACCACAGCTATAGCATGGCCCCAGTCTTCAACCACAGTTATAGCATGGACCCAGTCTTCAACCACAGCTATAGCATGGACCCAGTCTTCAACCACAGCTATAGCATGGCCCCAGTCTTCAACCACAGCTATAGCATGGCCCCAGTCTTCAACCACAGCTATAGCATGGACCCAGTCTTCAACCACATCCTGTAGCATGGACCCAGTGTCTGACAGTTCCTTGCAGAATGTCCCCAGTTTCCAACCACATTACAGTACGGCCTCAGTGTGACAGTCTACTGAACTATGTCCTCAGTCTCCAACCACAACTGTAACATGTCCCCAGTCTGACGGTCGCCTGCAGATTGGCCCCAGTCTCTAATTACCAATGTAGCATGTCCTCAGTCTCTGACCTTCTCCTGCAGAATGTCCCCAGTCTAAAATCACAACTGTAAACTTGTCCCCAGTCTCTGACAGTCTTCTGTACTATGTCCCCAGTCTCCAACCACGTCTTGCAGTATGTCCCCAGTCTCCAACCACATCCTGTAGCATGTCCCCAGTTTACAATCATCTCCTGTAGCATGCCCCCAGTCTCCAAGCAAGACCTGAGCATGTCCCCGATCTCCAACCACATCCTGTAGCATGTTTCCAGTCTCCAATCACATCCTGTAGCTTCTCCCCAGTCTCCAACCACATCCTGTAGCTTCTCCCCAGTCTCCAACCACATCCTGTAGCATATCCCCAGTCTCCAACCACATCCTGTAGCATATCCCCAGTCTCCAACCACATCCTGTAGCATAGACCAAGTCTCTGACAGTTCCTTGCAGAATGTCCCCAGTTTCTAACCACAATTATAGTACGACCGCAGTCTGACCGTCTACTGATCTATGTCAGTCTCCAACCACAACTGTAACATGTCCCCAGTCTGATGGTCTCATGCAGAATGGCCCCAGTCTCTAATTACAAATGCAGCATGTTCTCAGTCTCTGACTTTCTCCTGCAGAATGTCCCCAGACTAAAACCACAACTGTAAACTTGTCCCCAGTCTCCGGCAGTCTTCTGTACTATGTCCCCAATTTCCTATCAAATCCTGTAGCATGCCCCCAGTCTCCAACCAAGACCTGAGCATGACCCCAGTCTCCAACCAAGACCTGTAGCATTTCCCCAGTCTCCAACCACGTCCTGTAGCATGTCCCCAGTCTCCAAACACATCCTGTAGCTTCTCCCCAGTCTCAAACCACATCCTGTAGCTTCTCCCCAGTCTCCAACCACATCCTGTAGCATGTCCCCAGTCTCCAACCACATCCTGTAGCATGTCCCCAGTCTCCAAACACATCCTGTAGCATGTCCCCAGTCTCCAACCACATCCTGTAGCTTCTCCCCAGTCTCCAAACACATCCTGTAGCTTCTCCCCAGTCTCCAACCACATCCTGTAGCTTCTCCCCAGTCTCCAACCACATCCTGTAGCTTCTCCCCAGTCTCCAACCACATCCTGTAGCATGTCCCCAGTCTCCAAACACATCCTGTAGCATGTCCACAGTCTCCAACCACATCCTGTAGCTTCTCCCCAGTCTCCAACCACATCCTGTAGCATGTCCCCAGTCTCCAACCACATCCTGTAGCTTCTCCCCAGTCTCCAACCACATTCTGTAGCATGTCCCCAGTCTCCAACCACATCCTGTAGCTTCTCCCCAGTCTCCAACCACATCCTGTAGCATGTCCCCAGTTCCCAACCATGTCCTGTAGCATGTCCCCAGTCTCCAACCACATATTGGTAGCATGTTCCCAGTCTCCAACCACATCCTGTAGCATGTCCCCAGTCTCCAACCACATCCTGTAGCATGTCCCCAGTCTCCAAACACATCCTGTAGCATGTCCCCAGTCTCCAACCACATCCTGTAGCTTCTCCCCAGTCTCCAACCACATCCTGTAGCATGTCCCCAGTCTCCAAACACATCCTGTAGCATGTCCCCAGTCTCCAACCACATCCTGTAGCTTCTCCCCAGTCTCCAACCACATCCTGTAGCTTCTCCCCAGTCTCCAACCACATCCTGTAGCATGTCCCCAGTCTCCAACCATGTCCTGTAGCATGTCCCCAGTCTCCAATCACATATTGGTAGCATGTTGGTTGCAGAATGTCCCGTCTTCAACCAAAATTGGAACACATTCCCAGTCTCTGATGGTTTCCTGCAGAATGTTCCCAGTCTCCGACCACACCTGTAGCATGTCCCCAGCCTCCTGCAGTATGTCCTCAGTCTCCAACCACAACTGTAGCATGTCCCCAGCCTCCTGCAGTATGTCCTCAGTCTCCAATCACACCTATAGCATGGCCCCAATCTCTGACTGTCCCCTCTAGGCATGTCTGAGGTCTCTGTCGGTCTTCATTATATACTCAAAATCATGTGTGGCCCTTTGGTGTTGTCAGGGGCCACAGTTGGGGACCCCTGTACCTCGTAAGTTGACAACCACTGCCCTACTGAATACAAAGATAAGAAAGCAGAGAGCTCTGTGAAGACGTCAGTTCTGGGTGATGAGGTTGGCTTCCCACCTTTGTGATGCCTCAGCACGCGCATGTCCATTCACAGTACAGCGCCCATAACTGGGCCCCATAAATGTGCTTTGATGTAAGGCAGCCCAAAAATTTGAAAGACTGCCAGCGCAACTCTGTGCACCCCAGCTGCACCTGACCCTTTATAAGCAACACAGGTCACCAGTGCAGTCGGGCACCTCTGCCCACAGGTCACCAGTGCAGACGGGCACCTCTGCCCACAGGTCACCAGTGCAGACGGGCACCTCTGCCCACAGGTCACCAGTGCAGGCGGGCACCTCTGCCCACAGGTCACCAGTGCAGGCGGGCACCTCTGCCCACAGGTCACCAGTGCAGGCGGGCACCTCTGCCCACAGGTCACCAGTGCAGGCGGGCAGCCTTAGTGCATCGGAGGGCCATTCAATATAAAGGGCACTTCAATGCGCCGATGTGCACGCCACCGCAACACTCGGATATGTGCGCGCTCTGTGCATGTTGGGACTTGCGAGGAAGTGAACCGAGGATGAGCATGACACCCCAATAGTTTTTATTTCTATCCATGCCCACCATGGGGTGTCCCCACCCACTTTGGGGTTTTTTCAGTTCCTATTACTCCACAGTTTATAGCAGGGGTCTCCTAACTTTCTAAACAAAGTGCCAGTTTACTGTCCTTCACACTTTAGAAATGAGGGACTAAGGCCAGTGGAAGTATAGAATGCCTGTAGAATGGGAGTAAAAAGGTTAAGGTCAGTAAGAGGAGGACTAGTATTAGTGGGAGGAATAGTGCCCCATCATTGGTATCAGTGGGAGGAATAGTGCCCCATCATTGGTATCAGTGGAAGGAATAGTGCCCCATCATTGGTATCAGTGGAAGGAATAGTGCCCCATCATTGGTATCAGTGGAAGGAATAGTTCCCCATCTTTGGTATCAGTGGAAGGAATAGTGCCCCATCATTGGTATCAGTGGAAGGAATAGTTCCCCATCTTTGGTATCAGTGGGAGGAATAGTGCCCCATCATTGGTATCAGTGGGAGCAATAGTGTCCCATCATTAGTATTTGTGGGAGGAATAGTGCCCCCTCATTATTATTAGTGGGAGGAGTAGTGCCCCATCTTTGGTGTCAGAAGGAGGAATAGTGCCCCATCATTGGTGTCAGTGGGAGGAATAGTGTCCCATCATTGGTATCAGTGGAAGGAATAGTGCCCCATCATTGGTATCAGTGGAAGGAATAGTGCCCCATCATTGGTATCAGTGGAAGGAATAGTGCCCCATCATTGGTATCAGTGGAAGGAATAGTGCCCCATCATTAGTATTAGTGGAAGGAATAGTGCTCCATCATTGGTATCAGTGGGAGGAATAGTCCACCCTCATTATTATTAGTGGGAGGAATAGTGCCCCATCTTTGGTGTCAGTGAGAGGAATAGTGCCCCATCACTGGTGTCAGAGGAAAGAATACTGCTCCATCATTGGTGTCCGTGGGAGGAATAGTGCCCCATTGTTGGTGTCAGTGGGAGGAATAGTGTCCCATTGTTGGTGTCGGTGGGAGGAATAGTGCCCCATTGTTGGTGTCGGTGGGAGGAATGTATCTTTGTATCAATGAGAGGAGAAGTGCCCCAAGGGCCGGATAAAGACAAAGGGTCACATCTGGCCCGCGGGCCCCAGTTTGGAGACTGCTGGTCTATAGCATTAAACCAATAGAAATGCAGGAGAGGCGGAGCCCCTCTTAATGGCCGGAGTAGGCGATACCCTCCCCTACCCCAACCAATCAGATTGCAGCTTCCAGCTCCGGAAACATGAGGATGGATCTGATTGCTCGGTGAGAGTGACAGACAGTCCTGGTTTCAGCCACCAGCACAATTATCTCAGCTGGACGGGCAGCGTGTTAAGAAGTGTCACTAATGTGCGCTGATTGCAGACTTCACGCTTGGCGCCTGCCCAGGACGCACGATGATAGTCCATCCATTTTAATGCGGCGGACGGACAAAGCGCGCCCGGCTACATAATTACAGCAAAGTGGCGGCGAAAAAAACTAGAGCAGATCTCGTGTTTAAACGCAGAATAATTTAGCAGGACAGCGGTGGGAGGGGGGAGGGGTGGGGGGGCTTGCGACACGGCGATACCAGACCCGGATCTCCCCTCGCTTTACCGCCGCTCGCACCGAAATTATAAAGCGGCAAAATGGAGCAAATTACAGCTTGTAGGCCGCTGTATAATGAATCTGCAATCTGCAGCTCTCTGGATCCGCATTAATTGCTTCATAAGTGACCCCGGACAGCTGGATAACAGAGAATCACGGCACGCGTGGGGGGGGGGGGGGGGAGTCGGGCTCGGAAACGAGGGCGAGAAGTGGCGGGCTGCGGCAGATTAAACAGATGCGCAAGAGATGGGTTGAAAATAGACAACAACAAAGAGTGCGAAATGGAGGGCTGAAGAGGACCGCAGCAGCTGAGAACTGGCTGTCACAGATGTCTGACACAGATCAGCCCCCTGCTCCAGCCTCTCACCCTGACTTGCTACAAAGTTACAACATTGCAGTCTATTCACGGGGGGAGGGGAGGACCAAGGAAAGGCTTCTGTTTGTCTGCTACAAAATTACAAAGTACAGTCTGATCTTTAGGGTAGGGGAGACTGAGGAAATTCTTCCTCCTGCCTGCAGCAGACTGATGACATCATCCCAGCCTAGGCAAAAATCACTGACTAGTGGGAAGCAGAAAGGCATTTTGTGGCCGCGCCCATTTTTTTGTGGAGAAGGAAGCTCATGAGGTTACAGGAAGACGGTCTCAGCAAAGCAGAAGACGCTCTGCTGCGGTCATATCTTATACGGAGAGCAGTGATTGGTGATGTACACAGCACCGGGTCAGAAATGGGGAAATCCAATGGGGAAAGATGACACCATTGTTTGGCATTTGAGCAAAACGGGGAATTCTGGGGAGGGGAGACTAAGGAAATGCATTCTCCTACCTGCAGCAGACTGATGACATCACCTCAGCCTAGGCAACGTCACTGAGTTGCCTAGGCTTTTTAATGTCAAAAGGTGGAGCTTTTCTGAACAGTGATACTGTTGCTGTATATTGTGACATGTCCGGGATTTATTCATTGTACTTTTAAAGAACATGTATAAGCTTTGGCTGCAGAGCTAACAAGCCCAGGCAACGTCACTAACTGGTGACCTCATCTCAGCCCAGGCAACGTCACTGATTAGTGACCTCACCTAAGCCCAGGCAACATCACTGACTGGTGACCTCATCTCAGCCCAGGCAACGTCACTGATTAGTGACCTCACCTAAGCCCAGGCAACGTCACTGATTGGTGACCTCATCTCAGCCTAGGCATTATCACTGATTGGTGACCTCACCTCAGCCCAGGCAACGTCACTGATTGGTGACCTCACCGTAGGCTAGGCAACGTCAATGACTGGTGACCTCTTCTCAGCCTAGGCATTATCACTGATTGGTGACCTCATCTCAGCCTAGGCATTATCACTGATTGGTGACCTCACCTCAGCCTAGGCAACGTCACTGACTGGTGACCTCATCTCAGCCTAGGCATTATCACTGATTGGTGACCTCATCTCAGCCTAGGCATTATCACTGATTGGTGACCTCACCTCAGCCTAGGCAACGTCACTGACTGGTGACCTCATCTCAGCCTAGGCATTATCACTGATTGGTGACCTCATCTCAGCCTAGGCAACATCACTGATTGGTGACCTCATCTCAGCCTTGGCAACGTCACTGACTGGTGACCTCATCTCAGCCTTGGCAACATCACTGACTGGTGACCTCATCTCAGCCTTGGCAACATCACTGACTGGTGACCTCATCTCAGCCTTGGCAACATCACTGACTGGTGACCTCATCTCAGCCTTGGCAACATCACTGACTGGTGACCTCATCTCAGCCTTGGCAACATCACTGACTGGTGACCTCATCTCAGCCTTGGCAACATCACTGACTGGTGACCTCATCTCAGCCTTGGCAACATCACTGACTGGTGACCTCATCTCAGCCTTGGCAACATCACTGACTGGTGACCTCATCTCAGCCTTGGCAACGTCACTGAGTGGTGACCTCATCTCAGCCTAGGCATTATCATTGATTGGTGACCTCATCTCAGCCTTGGCAACATCACTGACTGGTGACCTCATCTCAGCCTTGGCAACATCACTGACTGGTGACCTCATCTCAGCCTTGGCAACATCACTGACTGGTGACCTCATCTCAGCCTTGGCAACGTCACTGACTGGTGACCTCATCTCAGCCTAGGCAACGTCTCTGACTGGTGACCTCATCTCAGCCTTGGCAACATCACTGACTGGTGACCTCATCTCAGCCTTGGCAACGTCACTGACTGGTGACCTCATCTCAGCCTTGGCAACATCACTGACTGGTGACCTCATCTCAGCCTTGGCAACATCACTGACTGGTGACCTCATCTCAGCCTTGGCAACATCACTGACTGGTGACCTCATCTCAGCCTTGGCAACATCACTGACTGGTGACCTCATCTCAGCCTTGGCAACGTCACTGAGTGGTGACCTCATCTCAGCCTTGGCAACATCACTGACTGGTGACCTCATCTCAGCCTTGGCAACGTCACTGACTGGTGACCTCATCTCAGCCTTGGCAACGTCACTGACTGGTGACCTCATCTCAGCCTAGGCAACATCACTGACTGGTGACCTCATCTCAGCCCTGGCAACGTCTCTGACCAGAATCCACATCTGGCAGAGATCCCACCGCCTGCACAAGGAGGGTTATCAGGAGCAGCCAGAAGCTGCGACAGCTGATGCCATTTGCCCCCGGCGGCTCTTTTATGGAGTGTGGCCCCGATGACACTGAACTCGTGGAGAGTCTAGGATCACAATCTCAGGAGGAGCCCGCCATCGATCGCAGTCACTGAAGGGGAAGGAGTCATTTGCTGGCAAACATGGAAAAAGTCCCAAAAACCTACCAAGAAAGATAAAAACGTTGAAGACCGCTCACTTTGTCTTTGGGGGTGCCGCTAATTCCTTTCCGCTCCGCGTCTTCACCCCGGAGTCCCCCTTTAAACGCCGCAATCCCTGAAATGTTTTTTTTTTTCCAGCGCTTTAATTTGCAGCAGCGGCACGCCCGATCGTTGTAATGAGCCCTTCGCCCAGATCCCGCTCTGCGGCTGCACGCCCATAAAACTCTTCATTGTGAGCTCTGTGTATGCAGATGAGGCCGGGCCGCCATTTACATATTGATCAGAAGGCGATGGCGGAGCGCGCCGAGGATACAAATAGCCGCATGTCGTAAATTACAAACGAGCGAACGACTGCCAGCGCGGCCGCCGGGAGGGGGAGGGGCAGGTACCGCAAAGACTGACAATGCAGCAATCCCGAGGAGTGTAATGGGCATGCTGGGGGTTGTAGTCCCACCGCGGCTGGGCTATGTTATGCACAAACTCAGCACTCCCGGCGCAGGAAACGCGTCTGCCTCCCGTGCAATGCTCTGCGGCAGGACGAATGTCAGAATATCCCCGCAGAGATCGAATTCTGGCTGAAGGTAGCAAGGGTGACCCCAAAATCTCTGGATCTGCTTCTCTCTCCGGAAAGAAGGAGCCATCTGTGTTCAGGCATCACCCAGGATTGCCATCTGGACTGAGATGCTGGTTTAGAGATGACGCAATCATACAAATCCTGGTGCCTGGCTGTGTTTACAAATGTCTGACACAGATCAGCCCCTGCTTCAGAATCTCACCATGTGACTTGTTACAAAGTTACAATGTACAGTCTGTAACTTTGTAGAAGGAGGAAGCATTTCCTCAGTCTCCCCTCCCCCAGTGATCAGACTCTACATTGTAACTTTGTAGAAGGAGGAGGGATCATTTCCTCAGTCTCCCCCCCCCCCCCAGTGATCAGACTGTACATTGTAACTTTGTAGAAGGGGAAGAAGCATTTCCTCACTCTCCCCTCCCCCAGTGATCAGACTCTACATTGTAACTTTGTAGAAGGAGGAGGAGTCATTTCCTCAGTCTCCCCTCCCCCAGTGATCAGACTGTACATTGTAACTTTGTAGAAGGAGGAGGAAGCATTTCCTCAGTCTCCCCTCCCGCCAGTGATCAATGTACAGTCTGATCCCTGGGGGAGGGGAGACAGAGGAAATGCCTCCTCCTCCTTCTACAAAGTTACAATGTAGAGTCTGATCATTGGGGGAGGGGAGACTGAGGAAATGTTTCCTTCTGCCTGCAGCAGACTGATGACATCATCTCAGCCTAGGCAACGTCACCGAACGGCTTTTTAACCCTTTATCTCTGGTTGTATGTATATATATATATATATATATATGAGGCACAGAGATGGATCTTAGCACTGAGTTGCACATATATATATATCTCACGTGTGTTGGGAGCGCGCTCAGATGGACCTCATAGCACTGTGACCGCACTGTCACCGATCGCTCTCCCAGCAATGATCGGGGGATGGGGGCTCCCAATCACATTGTAGAGGAAGCCCCTGCATAGAGGTGACATCGATGCAGCATTGCGTTCGCCTTAAAGGGCCAGGAGTGGGCGGAGCCTCCCTGAAAAAGATCCCGTTGCTGTACATTGTGGATTCACGTCAGGAATCCATTCCTATAGACTTAGAAATTTACTGACGGGTCCACTTTAAAGTTTGTCCCTATTTCAGGCTGGAGCCGCCAAAACACGAACAAAACCGCAAGCTGTGACGCCGCGTCTCCGCGGTTCGCACATTTCCGTGTTTGTTTTCTCATCTCTGAAATCTCATAAATGGTCGCCCAAATAATCCTCCCCCCTGCCGCAAAAGAAGACGCCGAGTCGGATGGTCTGCCAGACGCACCGCCGTCATTAACGATCTAAATCCGTTATCACGGCTCCGTCTAAGAGGATTTCCCCCTGCGCCAACCAGATTTTCACAAATTTGCCCCGGCGAGAAATATATTCATCTAATGGGTTTATCTCCCTATGGAGACCTCATGGCGGACGGCGCAGATTGTTCGCAAGGAGTCGCGGGGGAAAGGAGCGTCTGCGTCGCAAACAACAGAGAAAGGAACTCAGGAACAATGGAGGCTGGGCGCAGACGCACGCGGTCCAAAGCTGACCACTGTCCATGTTTTCTTCCTTGATGTTGTGCAGCGCACATTTTTCAGGCTGATGACGGAGGCGTAGCTCGCCTCTGAAAAACGCATCCCTATTGGCTACCGATTCTTGGGCTGACAGGTCTTATACACAGGCTGTGACGTCACCGAACCCAGCATGCCCCGGTCCGTGACGTCACAAGGGGGGGTGGTGCCACCAGGTGACGCCGCCATAAGGCCCCGCCCTTACCTTTTATAAGATCAGTCAAACGGCGGAGGAGGCATTCGGCGGTCAGCCGTCAATGAGGGCGGAGCGTTGTTTTTCTTAGGTTGGTGGTGCGGCGGGTGGCGTGATTGACGATGGATTTACATCGGGGGGAGTTTTACATTTTTTTAATCAAGGATTTGTCAAAAAACTGTCTCTGCGTTTTTTATTACTTTTTGACACTTTTTTGGTGAATGGGTAGGGGTACTATATACCCGATACTCATTCACATGGGGGAGGTCGTTATCTGGGGGCCCCCCCTTGTAAACCCGCAGACCCCCACAACCACAAGCCAGGGTTGTCGGGAAGAGGCCCTTGTCCCCATCAACATGGGGACAGGGTACTTTGGGGTGGGGGGGGGCAGGGCCCCACTTACCCCAAAGTACCCCCCGATGTTGAGGGGATGTGGCCTGGTATTTTTTGGGGGGGGGGGGGGACCACACGCGTTTTTTTTTTTTCTTCTTTTTTTTTTCAATAGTCAGGTGCTGCCAATTGCAACCGCAAGTCATTTTAAATGTGATTTGATTCGTTTTTTTTCTTTAGAAATACAATTTTAGCTGCAGCAGGTTCTATACATGTTACAGATGCACCACTTTACAGGCAGACTAAGAGGACCCCCCCCCCCCCCCCCCAAGCACGATATTTAAAAGAATTTTTCATTTTTATTGCTGAACTTTAAGCGTCATTATAATCACTTTTTTTTTTTGCATTGACACATATCCCCCAGGTCAATACCCGGACCCCCCATACCCCTTTTTTGGCCAATTACTTGCATATAAGCCTTCAGAATGGGCACTTTTGATTTCTCATATTCGGCTCCCATAGACTTCAGTGGGGTTCACTGTCCAGGGCAGAACTTTCACCCTTTTTGGTGAAAGTTCTGCTGCGAACCGAACGGGGGGGGTGTTCGACCTATCTCTATTCGTAATATTTAAAAAAAAAATTCCAGTATATTTCCCTTAGTTGTAGACGCTGTAACTTTAACGTAAAGCAATCAATTTGAACTTATTGGAATTTTTATTATGAAAGAGATGTATCAGAATACATAGAGGCCAAAATTTCTGAAGAAATTTGTTTTTTTATGTTTTTATTGGAAATGTTTTGTAGCAGAAAGTAAAATTGTTTTTTTATTTTAATTTTTGGTCTTTGTTTATATAATAATAATAATAATAATATTAAAAAAATGCAGAGGTGATCAAATACCACCAAAAGAAAGCTTTATTTGTGTAAAATAATGATAGAAATTATATTTGGGTACAGCGTCGCACGACCGCGCCATTGTCAGTTAAAGTAGTGCAGTGCTGAATAGCAAAAAAATGGCCTGGTCATGAAAGGGGGTACATCTTCCAGAGGCCAAGTGGTTAACCCTCCACTAGTGCGCTGCAACTGCGTTTTGTTACGGATTAAAGTTTTCGTTTTTCAGAAATTCAGATGTATCCAAATTTCAGAATTAGAATAGTACCGAATTTAAACTAATCTGAAATAGCAAAAAAAAAAAAAAAATTCGTACAAAATCCCGGATTCGAATTGTTTTCGAATAGTTTTCAAATTCAAAAAGTTTTTGAATTTCCAAAGAAAATAAAATAGAAAATAAAGGAATAGAGTAGAAAATAATCTTTTTTCTCTATTTCTTTATTTTCTCTATTCCTTTATTTTCTATTCTAATTTTATTCTCTTTGGAAATTGGAAAACTATTCAAAACTAATTCTAAAACTTTTCGAATCAATCCGAATTAGAAAAAATCCGAATCGATTCGAAAATGATTAAACAAAACAAATTTCCGAAAACGAATGAAACTAATTTAACCAAACAAATTTATGTAAATAACGAATCGAAACAAAATGAATTTTTTTTTCGTTCTGCACATGTCTACTGTAGGGCCCTTGCTGAGCGGCCTCAATTACTCGAATGGGTTGCATTCGGCTTGCGCAACGCCTGCCTTAAGCAACAGGGGGTGTCATTTCTGCCGCAGTCATGAAGCAAAACATGGGCTAAAGGGGGCAGTGGTTGGGGGGGGGGGGGTGATGGCAGTAAAAGCACATCTAAACTGCAGGGTTTTACCAACCTCTGCCCACAACCACTAGTGTGAAAGAGCCTGTTAAAAAGAAAAAGCCGCCCCCCCCTCCCTCAAAAAAAAAAACCTAACAAAAAAAACAGGCAGAATTAGTAACAGTATTGCCTCCTGAAGCCTGTAAACTGATCTTCACCGTCGTCCCCTGAAAAGCGATCTGCAGTGGATCACTTTTCAGAGGACGGTCAGTTTACAGGCTTAAGGAGGCAATACTGTTACTAATTCTGCCTGTTTTTTTTTTTGGGGGGGGGGGGCGGCTTTTTATTTTTTGCATTGCGGGGATGCGCCACATCCGGAAGCCCGGTGTATGGCTTGCACAGCCCCTTTGGCTTACAAAAGGGAGCTGTGCTGCTCGTAGCATTAAAACTGCTTTTGGGACAGGAAGCGATAGGAAATCTACATTTTCCGTTGTCACCAGAAATCAGAGGATGGGCCACTCAAACCCTGCGGCCCTCCAGCTGTTGCGGAACTACAAGTCCCATCATGCCCCTGCCTTTGGGAGTCATGCTGGTCACTGTCAGCTGCTTGCAATGCATCGTGGGACTTGTAGTTGGACTTCCATGGCCAAAACCTGAAAAGAACGCTCTTGGCTTTTGATACATTTTATCATTCTTAGTTCTCTGAAAAGTAACTTTGTCTGGCAGCTGGGAAAGGAAACGTTGTCTAAACTCACATCGCTACATTCTGTAAATATCTATTTGATTTCCCGCACACAGATAACTCTCGGATGGGATTGTGTGCCGTTGGCGCTGTTGGCATCCTGCTGTTTTCCTTGCCGTCAGCTGACAGGCGTTGCCCGCCTCCGCTCTTCCCGGTATTAGCGCCGGATGCAGTCTGTCTCCCTCTTAATAGCTTCGTTCATCTTCCTCTGGAGAATATTTATCCGCGTTCCTGAGAGCGGCGATGCAAAATCAATATCGGCCTTATAGAGAGGAAATCACCTTCTCTGCCTTACCGAGGGGAGATCCGGCACAGCTGGGCCCCCCCCCCCCCCCCGCTGACATCTGGGACCTGGGGTAGTGGGGGGCTATTGGATCAGTATTGTGGGAGTCTAAATGATCAGTATTGGGGGAGGGTAGAGCTGGGGGATTTTCTCCAAAAAAAAAAAAAAATCTGCGATTTAAAAAAAAAAACTCGATTTCACATCGAGTTTTTTTCTTCTTTTTTTGATGGACACCGCGCCGGGCCTGAGGAGCTGCAGGCAGGAGTTTTTAGGTGAGGCCGCGGCTTCGGCCTGGTCCGCGGCGTCCGGTGATAGACCAACACAAAGTGACACATAATTGTGAAGTGGAAGGAAAATGATAAATGATACAAATAAATATGTGAAAAGTGTTGGGGGGGGGGGGCATTTGTATTCAGCCCCCTTTACTCTGATACCCCTAACTACAATCTAGTGGAACCAATTGCCTTCAGAAGTCCCCTAATTTAGTAAATAGAGTCCCCCTGTGTGTCATTTAATCTCAGTATAAATACAGCTGTTCTGTGAAACCCTCAGAGGTTTGTTGGAGAACCTTAGTGAACAAACAGCATCATGAAGACCAAGGAACACACCAGACAGGTCATGGATAAAGTTGTGGAGAAGTATAAAGCAGGTTAGGTTATAAAAAAATCTCCCAAGCTTTGAACATCTCACGGAGCTCTGTTCAATCCATCATCGGAAAATGGAAAGAGTATGGCACAACTGCAAACCTACCAAGACATGGCCGTCCACCTAAACTGACCGGCCGGGCAAGGAGAGCATTCATCAGAGAAGAGCCAAGAGGTCCATGGTAACTCTGGAGGATCTGCAGAGATCCACAGCTCAGGTGGGAGAATCTGTCCACAGACAACTATTAGTCGTGTTCTCCACAAATCTGCCCTTTATGGAAGAGTGACAAGAAGAAAGACATTGGAGAAAGAAAGTCATAAGAAGTCCTGTTTGTAGTTTGTGAGAAGCCATGTGGAGGACACAGCAAACATGTGGAAGAAGGTGATCTGGTCAGATGAGACCAAAAATTAACTTTTTGGCCTAAAAGCAAAACGCTATGTGTGGGGAAAACTAACACTGCACATCACCCTGAACACACCATCCTCACCGTGAAACATGGTGGTGGCAGCATCATGTGGTGGGGATGCTTTTCTTCAGCAGGGACAGGGAAGCTGGTCAGAGTTGATGGGAAGATGGATGGAGACAAATACAGGACAATCTTAGAAGAAAACCTGTTAGAGTCTGCAAAAGACTTGAGACTGGGGGGAGGTTCACCTTCCAGCAGGACAACGACCCGAAACATCCAGCCAGAGCTACAATGGAATGGTTTAGATCAAAGCATATTCATGTGTTAGAATGGCCCAGTCACAGTCCAGACCTAAATCACATTGAGAATCTGTGGCAAGACTTGAAAATTGCTGATCACAGACGCTCTCCATCCAATCTGACAGAGCTTGAGATATTTTACAAAGAAGAAGAATGAGCAGAAATGTCCCTCTCTAGATGTGCAAAGCTGGTAGAGACATCCCCAAAAAGACTTGTAGAGAAAGGGGGTTCTACAAAGTATTGACTCCGGGGGGCGCCATACAAATGTACCCCCCACACTTTTCACAGATTTATTTGTAAAAAATGTTGAAAACCGTTTATCATTTTCCTTCCACTTCACAATTATGTGCCACTTTGTGTTGGTCTATCGCATAAATCCAATAAAAAACGTTTTTGGTTGTAACATGAGAAAATGTGGAAAGGGGTGTGAATACTTTTTCATCCCTCTCTTGTACCATATGCAGTGAGCGAGGGGGCGGGGCTAAAACCAGGGAACACGTTGGCTTAAATTTCACTTCTTGTATTTTTTTCTCTTGATTCTCACACACAAATAATTCTCTGTCTGCACTTCTGTGAATATTATTCGCAGAGCCTCTGCTGGGTCCTCGGCACACACAGTGGAGCCTCGGTGGGGATCTCCGGACTCTTGCTGGTATAAAGTATGGATAGGACACCAAGCAGTGGGGTGTCCGGGGATTGGGGGCCCTTTAAGTGTCTCTCATAAGAAGCACACAATTCACTCCACAGGCTGATCCAGAGAGGCCGAGCCCCACAGACAGAGATTTACTACCCTCTAAGAAGCTGTCAGCTCTGAGCGATGAGAGTCAGGGGGCCCCGGAGAGAGGAAATGGACAGCAAGTTACAGTCCAATCTCCCCACATCATGAATCTTCTCTCAACTACAGAGCCGGACATCAGACTGAGAGGATGGAGAAGAGAGAGAAGAGAAGAGAGGAGGAGAGAAAGAGAGAAGAGAGAGAGAGAGAAGGAGAGAAGAGAGAGAAGGAGAGAAGAGAGAGAAGAGAGAGAGAGAGAAGGAGAGAGGAGAGAGAAGGAGAGAAGAGAGAGAGAGAGAGAGAAGGAGAGAGAGAGAGAGAAGGAGAGAAGAGAGAGAAGGAGAGAGAGAGAAGAGAGAGAAGGGAGAGAAGAGAGAGAAGGAGAGAGAAGGAGAGAAGAAGAGAGAGAGAAGGAGAGAAGAAGGAGAGAGAGAAGGAGAGAAGAGAGAGAGAAGGAGAGAAGAGAGAGAGAGAGAGAGAGAGAGAGAGAGAGAGAGAGAGAGAGAGAGGAGAGAGAGAGAGAGAGAGAGAGAGAGAGAGAGAGAGAGAGGGAGAGAGAAAGAGAGAAGAGGG
>JBBDGP010004512.1:0-75562 GCA_037952835.1 Lithobates septentrionalis | reverse complement strand
GAATGGGGTGTATGGGGTGGGGGTGTATGTAGAATGGGGTGTATGGGGTGGGGGTGTATGTAGAGTGGGGTGTATGGGGTGGGGGGCGTATGTAGAGTGGGGTGTATGGGGTGGGGGTGGTGTATGGGGTGGGGAGTGTATGTAGAGTGGGGTGTATGGGGTGGGGGTGTATGTAGTGTGGGGTGTATGGGGTGGGGGTGTATGTAGAGTGGGGTGTATGGGGTGGGGGGCGTATGTAGAGTGGGGTGTATGGGGTGGGGGTGGTGTATGGGGTGGGGAGTGTATGTAGAGTGGGGTGTATGGGGTGGGGTGGTGTATGGGGTGTATGTAGAGTGGCGTGTATGGGGTGGGGGGTGTATGTAGAGTGGGGTGTATGGGGTGGGGGGGTGTATGTAGAGTGGGGTGTATGGGGTTGGGGTATATGTAGAGTGGGGTGTATGGGGTGGGGGGCGTATGTAGAGTGGGGTGTATGGGATGGGGGGTGTATGGGGTGGGGGTGTATGTAGAGTGGGGTGTATGGGGTAGGGGGTTATGTAGAGTGGGGTGGGGGATGTATGTAGAGTGGGGTGTATGGGATGGGGGGTGTATGGGGTGGGGGGGTTTATGTAGAGTGGAGTGGGGGGTGTATGTAGAATTAGGTGTATGGGGTGGGGGTGTATGTAGAATGGGGTGTATGGGGTGGGGGTGTATGTAGTGTGGGGTGTATGGGGTGGGGGGCGTATGTAGAGTGGGGTGTATGGGGTGGGGGGTGTATGTAGAGTGGGGTGTATGGGGTGGTGTATGGGGTGGGGAGTGTATGTAGAGTGGGGTGTATGGGGTGGGGGGCGTATGTAGAGTGGGGTGTATGGGGTGGGGTGGTGTATGGGGTTAGGAGTGTATGTAGAGTGGGGTGTATGGGGTGGGGTGGTGTATGGGGTGCATGTAGAGTGGCGTGTATGGGGTGGGGGGTGTATGTAGAGTGGGGTGTATGGGGTGGGGGGTGTATGTAGAGTGGGGTGTATGGGGTGGTGTATGGGGTGGGGAGTGTATGTAGAGTGGGGTGTATGGGGTGGGGGGTGAATGTAGAATGGGGTGTATGGGGTGGGGGGTGTGTGTAGAATGGGGTGTATGGGGTGGGGGATGTATGTAGAATGGGGTGTATGGGGTGGGGGGTGTATGTAGAGTGGGGTGTATGGGGTGGAGGGTGTATGTAGAGTGGGGTGTATGGGGTTGGGGTATATGTAGAGTGGGGTGTATGGGGTGGGGGGCGTATGTAGAGTGGGGTGTATGGGATGGGGGGGGTGTATGGGGTGGGGGTGTATGTAGAGTGGGGTGTATGGGGTAGGGGGTTATGTAGAGTGGGGTGTATGGGGTAGGGGGTTATGTAGAGTGGGGTGTATGGGATGGGGGTTGTATGGGGTGGGGGGGTTTATGTAGAATTAGGTGTATGGGGTGGGGGTGTATGTAGAATGGGGTGTATGGGGTGGGGGTGTATGTAGTGTGGGGTGTATGGGGTGGGGGGCGTATGTAGAGTGGGGTGTATGGGGTGGTGTATGGGGTGGGGAGTGTATGTAGAGTGGGGTGTATTAGGTGGGGTGGTGTATGGGGTGTATGTAGAGTGGGGTGTATGTAGAGTGGGGTGTATGGGGTGGGGGGTGTATGTAGAGTGGGGTGTATGGGGTGGTGTATGGGGTGGGGAGTGTATGTAGAGTGGGATGTATGGGTGGGGTTGGGGTGTATGTAGAGTGGGGTGTATGGGGTGGGGGTGTATGTAGTGTGGGGTGAATGGGGTGGGGGTGTATGTAGAATGGGGTGTATGGGGTGGGGGTGTATGTAGAATGGGGTGTATGGGGTGGGGGGCGTATGTAGAGTGGGGTGTATGGGGTGGGGGTGGTGTATGGGGTGGGGAGTGTATGTAGAGTGGGTGTATGGGGTGGGGTGGTGTATGGGGTGTATGTAGAGTGGCGTGTATGGGGTGGGGGGTGTATGTAGAGTGGGGTGTATGGGGTGGGGGGTGTATGTAGAGTGGGGTGTATGGGGTGCTGTATGGGGTGGGGAGTGTATGTAGAGTGGGGTGTATGGGGTGGGGGGGTGAATGTAGAATGGGGTGTATGGGGTGGGGGGTGTGTGTAGAATGGGGTGTATGGGGTGGGGGATGTATGTAGAATGGGGTGTATGGGGTGGGGGGTGTATGTAGAGTGGGGTGTATGGGGTGGAGGGTGTATGTAGAGTGGGGTGTATGGGGTGGGGGTATATGTAGAGTGGGGTGTATGGGGTGGGGGGCGTATGTAGAGTGGGGTGTATGGGATGGGGGGGTGTATGGGGTGGTGGTGTATGTAGAGTGGGGTGTATGGGGTAGGGGGTTATGTAGAGTGGGGTGGGGGTGTATGTAGAGTGGGGTGTATGGGATGGGGGGTGTATGGGGTGGGGGGGTTTATGTAGAGTGGGGTGGGGGGTGTATGTAGAATTAGGTGTATGGGGTGGGGGTGTATGTAGAATGGGGTGTATGGGGTGGGGTGTATGTAGTGTGGGGTGTATGGGGTGGGGGGCGTATGTAGAGTGGGGTGTATGGGGTGGGGTGGTGTATGGGGTGTATGTAGAGTGGGGTGTATGTAGAGTGGGGTGTATGGGGTGGTGTATGGGGTGGGGAGTGTATGTAGAGTGGGGTGTATGGGGTGGGGGGTGTATGTAGAGTGGGGTGTATGGGGTGGGGGGTGTATGTAGAGTGGGGTGTATGGGGTGGGGGGTGTATGTAGAATGGGGTGTATGGGGTGGGGGGTGTATGTAGAGTGGGGTGTATGGGGTGGAGGGTGTATGTAGAGTGGGGTGTATGGGGTGGGGGTATATGTAGAGTGGGGTGTATGGGGTGGGGGGCGTATGTAGAGTGGGGTGTATGGGATCGGGGGGGTGTATGGGGTGGGGGTGTATGTAGAGTGGGGTGTATGGGGTAGGGGGTTATGTAGAGTGGGGTGGGAGGTGTATGTAGAGTGGGGTGTATGGGGTGGGGGTGTATGGGGTGGGGGGGTTTATGTAGAGTGGGGTGGGGGGTGTATGTAGAATTTGGTGTATGGGGTGGGGGTGTATGTAGAATGGGGTGTATGGGGTGGGGGGTGTATGTAGTGTGGGGTGTATGGGGTGGGGGACATATGTAGAGTGGGGTGTATGGGGTGGGGTGGTGTATGGGGTTGGGAGTGTATGTAGAGTGGGGTGTATGGGGTGGGGTGGTGTATGGGGTGTATGTAGAGTGGGGTGTATGTAGAGTGGGGTGTATGGGGTGGGGGGTGTATGTAGAATGGGGTGTATGGGGTGGGGGGTGTATGTAGAATGGGGTGTATGGGGTGGGGGTGTATGTAGAATGGGGTGTATGGGGTGGGGGGTGTATGTAGAATGGGGTGTATGGGGCGGGGGATGTATGTAGAGTGGGGTGTATGGGGTAGGGGTGTATGTAGAGTGGGGTGTATGTAGAGTGGGGTGTATGGGATGGGGGGTGTATGGGGTGGGGGGTGTATGAAGAGTGGGGTGTATGGGATAGGGGTGTATGTAGAGTGGGGTGTATGGGGTGGGGGGGGGTTTATGTAGAGTGGGGTGGGGGTGTATGTAGAGTGGGATGTATGGGGTGGGGGGTGTATGTAGAATGGGGTGTATGGGGTGGTGTATGGGGGGGGTGTATGTAGAGTGGGGTGTTTGGGGTGGGGGGTGTATGGGGTGGGGGGGTTTATGTAGAGTGGGATGGGGAGTGTATGTAGAGTGGGGTGTATGGGGTGGGGTGGTGTATGGGGTGTATGTAGAGTGGGGTGTATGTAGAGTGGGGTGTATGGGGTGGGGGGTGTATGTAGAGTGGGGTGTATGGGGTGGTGTATGGGGTGGGGAGTGTATGTAGAGTGGGGTGTATGGGGTGGGGGGTGTATGTAGAATGGGGTGTATGGGGTGGGGAGTGTATGTCGAATGGGGTGTATGGGGTGGGGGTATATGTAGAATGGGGTGTATGGGGTGGGGGGTGTATGTAGAATGGGGTGTATGGGGCGGGGGGATGTATGTAGAGTGGGGTGTATGGGGTAGGGGTGTATGTAGAGTGGGGTGTATGGGATGGGGGGTGTATGGGGTGGGGGGTGTATGAAGAGTGGGGTGTATGGGGTAGGGGTGTATGTAGAGTGGGGTGTATGGGATGGGGGGTGTATGGGGTGGGGGGGGGTTTATGTAGAGTGGGGTGGGGGGTGTATGTAGAGTGGGATGTATGGGGTGGGGGGTGTATGTAGAATGGGGTGTATGGGGTGGGGGGGTGTATGTAGAGTGGGGTGTATGGGGTGGGGGGTGTATGTAGAATGGGGTGTATGGGGTGGGGGGTGTATGTAGAATGGGGTGTATGGGGTGGGGGGTGTATGGGGTGGGGGGCTTTATGTAGAGTGGGGTGGGGAGTGTATGTAGAGTGGGATGTATGGGGTGGGGGGTGTATGTAGAGTGGGGTGTATGGGGTGGGGGGTGTATGTAGAATGGGGTGTATGGGGTGGGGGGTGTATGTAGAATGGGGTGTATGGGGTGGGGGATGTATGGGGTGGGGGGTGTATGGGGTGGGGGGGTTTATGTAGAGTGGGGTGGGGGGTGTATGTAGAATTAGGTGTATGGGGTGGGGGTGTATGTAGAATGGGGTGTATGGGGTGGGGGTGTATGTAGTGTGGGGTGTATGGGGTGGGGGGCGTATGTAGAGTGGGGTGTATGGGGTGGGGTGGTGTATGGGGTTGGGAGTGTATGTAGAGTGGGGTGTATGGGGTGGGGTGGTGTATGGGGTGTATGTAGAGTGGGGTGTATGTAGAGTGGGGTGTATGGGGTGGGGGGTGTATGTAGAATGGGGTGTATGGGGTGGGGGGTGTATGTAGAATGGGGTGTATGGGGTGGGGGGTGTATGTAGAATGGGGTGTATGGGGTGGGGGTGTATGTAGAATGGGGTGTATGGGGCGGGGGGTGTATGAAGAGTGGGGTGTATGGGGTAGGGGTGTATGTAGAGTGGGGTGTATGGGATGGGGGGTGTATGGGGTGGGGGGTGTATGAAGAGTGGGGTGTATGGGGTAGGGGTGTATGTAGAGTGGGGTGTATGGGGTGGGGGGTGTATGGGATGGGGGGTGTATGGGGTGGGGGGGGTTTATGTAGAGTGGGGTGGGGGGTGTATGGGGTGGGGGGTGTATGTAGAGTGGGATGTATGGGGTGGGGGTGTATGTAGAATGGGGTGTATGGGGTGGGGGTTGTATGTAGAATGGGGTGTATGGGGTGGGGGGTGTATGTAGAATGGGGTGTATGGGGTGGGGGGTGTATGGGGTGGGGGGGTTTATGTAGAGTGGGGTGGGGAGTGTATGTAGAGTGGGATGTATGGGGTGGGGGGTGTATGTAGAGTGGGGTGTATGGGGTGGGGGGTGTATGTAGAATGGGGTGTATGGGGTGGGGGGTGTATGTAGAATGGGGTGTATTGGTTGGGGGGTGTATGGGGTGGGGGGGTTTATGTAGAGTGGGGTGGGGGTGTATGTAGAGTGGGATGTATGGGGTGGGGGGTGTATGTAGAGTGGGGTGTATGGGGTGGGGGGTGTATGTAGAATGGGGTGTATGGGGTGGGGGGGTGTATGTAGAATGGGGTGTATGGGGTGGGGGTGTATGGGGTGGGGGGGTTTATGTAGAGTGGGGTGGGGGGTGTATGTAGAGTGGGGTGTATGGGGTGGGGGGTGTATGTAGAATGGAGTGTATGGGGTGAGGGGTGTATGTAGAATGGGGTGTATGGGGTGGGGGGTGTATGTAGAATGGGGTGTATGGGGTGGGGGGTGTATGTAGAATGGGGTGTATGGGGTGGGGGTGTATGTAGAATGGGGTGTATGGGGTGGGGGGTGTATGGGGTGGGGGGGTTATGTAGAGTGGGGTGGGGGGTGTATGTAGAGTGGGGTGTATGGGGTGGGGGGTGTATGTAGAATGGAGTGTATGGGGTGGGGGGTGTATGTAGAATGGGGTGTATGGGTGGGGGGGTTATGGGGTGGGGGTGTATGTAGAATGGGGTGTATGGGGTGGGGGGTTATGGGGTGGGGGTGTATGTAGAATGGGGTGTATGGGGTGGGGGGGGTGTGGGGTGGGGGGTGTATGTAGAGTGGGGTGTATGGGGTGGGGGTGTATGTAGAATGGGGTGTATGGGTGGGGGTGTATGGGGTGGGGGTGTATGTAGAATGGGGTGTATGGGGTGGGGGGTTATGGGGTGGGGGTGTATGTAGAATGGGGTGTATGGGGTGGGGGGGTGGGGTGGGGTTTGTATGTAGAATGGGGTGTATGGGGTGGGGGATGTATGTAGAATGGGGTGTATGGGGTGGGGGGTGTATGTAGAATGGGGTGTATGGGGTGGGGGGGTGTATGTAGAATGGGGTGTATGGGGTGGGGGGTGTATGTAGAATGGGGTGTATGGGTGAGGGATGTATGTAGAATGGGGTGTATGGGGTGGGGGGTGTATGTAGAATGGGGTGTATGGGGTGGGGGGTGTATGTAGAATGGGGTGTATGGGGTGGGGGGTGTATGGGGTGGGGGGGTTATGTAGAGTGGGGTGGGGGGTGTATGTAGAGTGGGGTGTATGGGGTGGGGGTGTATGTAGAATGGAGTGTATGGGGTGGGGGGTGTATGTAGAATGGGGTGTATGGGGTGGGGGGTTATGGGGTGGGGGTGTATGTAGAATGGGGTGTATGGGGTGGGGGGTTATGGGGTGGGGGTGTATGTAGAATGGGGTGTATGGGGTGGGGGGGGTGTGGGGTGGGGGGTGTATGTAGAGTGGGGTGTATGGGGTGGGGGTGTATGTAGAATGGGGTGTATGGGGTGGGGTGTATGGGGTGGGGGTGTATGTAGAATGGGGTGTATGGGGTGGGGGGGGTGGGGTGGGGGGTGTATGTAGAATGGGGTGTATGGGGTGGGGATGTATGTAGAATGGGGTGTATGGGGTGGGGGGTGTATGTAGAATGGGGTGTATGGGGTGGGGGGTGTATGTAGAATGGGGTGTATGGGGTGGGGGGTGTATGTAGAATGGGGTGTATGGGGTGTATGTAGAATGGGGTGTATGGGGTGGGGGATGTATGTAGAATGGGGTGTATGGGGTGGGGGGTGTATGTAGAATGGGGTGTATGGGGTGGGGGGTGTATGTAGAATGGGGGGTATGGGGTGGGGGATGTATGTAGAATGGGGTGTATGGGGTGGGGGGTGTATGTAGAATGGGGTGTATGGGGTGGGGGATGTATGTAGAATGGGGTGTATGGGGTGGGGGGTGTATGTAGAATGGGGTGTATGGGGTGGGGGGTGTATGTAGAATGGGGTGTATGGGGTGGGGGGTGTATGGGGTGGGGGGTGTATGTAGAATGGGGTGTATGGGGTGGGGGATGTATGTAGAATGGGGTGTATGGGGTGGGGGGTGTATGTAGAATGGGGTGTATGGGGTGGGGGGTGTATGTAGAATGGGGTGTATGGGGTGCGGGGTGTATGGGGTGGGGGGTGTATGTAGAATGGGGTGTATGGGGTGGGGGGTGTATGTAGAATGGGGTGTATGGGGTGGGGGGTGTATGTAGAATGGGGTGTATGGGGTGGGGGGTGTATGTAGAATGGGGTGTATGGGGTGGGGGGGTGTATGGGGTGGGGGGTGTATGTAGAATGGGGTGTATGGGGTGGGGGGTGTATGTAGAATGGGGTGTATGGGGTGGGGGGTGTATGTAGAATGGGGTGTATGGGGTGGGGGGTGTATGTAGAATGGGGTGTATGGGGTGGGGGGTGTATGTAGAATGGGGTGTATGGGGTGGGGGGTGTATGTAGAATGGGGTGTATGGGGTGGGGGGTGTATGTAGAATGGGGTGTATGTAGAATGGGGTGTATGGGGTGGGGGGTGTATGTAGAATGGGGTGTATGGGGTGGGGGGTGTATGTAGAATGGGGTGTATGGGGTGGGGGGTGTATGGGGTGGGGGGTGTATGTAGAATGGGGTGTATGGGGTGGGGGGTGTATGTAGAATGGGGTGTATGGGGTGGGGGGTGTATGTAGAATGGGGTGTATGGGGTGGGGGGTGTATGTAGAATGGGGTGTATGGGGTGGGGGGTGTATGTAGAATGGGGTGTATGGGTGGGGGGTGTATGTAGAATGGGGTGTATGGGGTGGGGGGTGTATGTAGAATGGGGTGTATGGGGTGGGGGGTGTATGTAGAATGGGGTGTATGGGGTGCGGGGTGTATGGGGTGGGGGGTGTATGTAGAATGGGGTGTATGGGGTGGGGGGTGTATGTAGAATGGGGTGTATGGGGTGGGGGGTGTATGTAGAATGGGGTGTATGGGGTGGGGGGTGTATGGGGTGGGGGGTGTATGTAGAATGGGGTGTATGGGGTGGGGGGGTGTGGGGTGGGGGGTGTATGTAGAGTGGGGGTGTATGGGGTGGGGGTGTATGTAGAATGGGGTGTATGGGGTGGGGGTGTATGGGGTGGGGGGTGTATGTAGAATGGGGTGTATGGGGTGGGGGGTGTATGTAGAATGGGGTGTATGGGGTGGGGGGTGTATGTAGAATGGGGTGTATGGGGTGGGGGGTGTATGTAGAATGGGGTGTATGGGGTGGGGGGTGTATGGGGTGGGGGGTGTATGTAGAATGGGGTGTATGGGGTGGGGGTGTATGTAGAATGGGGTGTATGGGGTGGACGGTGTATGGGGTGGGGGGTGTATGTAGAATGGGGTGTATGGGGTGGGGGGTGTGGGGTGGGGGGTGTATGTAGAGTGGGGTGTATGGGGTGGGGGTGTATGTAGAATGGGGTGTATGGGGTGGGGGTGTATGGGGTGGGGGGTGTATGTAGAATGGGGTGTATGGGGTGGGGGGTGTATGTAGAATGGGGTGTATGGGGTGGGGGGGTGTATGTAGAATGGGGTGTATGGGGTGGGGGGTGTATGTAGAATGGGGTGGGGGGTGTATGGGGTGGGGGGTGTATGTAGAATGGGGTGTATGGGGTGGGTGGTGTATGTAGAATGGGGTGTATGGGGTGGACGGTGTATGGGGTGGGGGGTGTATGTAGAATGGGGTGTATGGGGTGGGGGGTGTGGGGTGGGGGGTGTATGTAGAGTGGGGTGTATGGGGTGGGGGTGTATGTAGAATGGGGTGTATGGGGTGGGGGTGTATGGGGTGGGGGGTGTATGTAGAATGGGGTGTATGGGGTGGGGGGTGTATGTAGAATGGGGTGTATGGGGTGGGGGGTGTATGTAGAATGGGGTGTATGGGGTGGGGGGTGTATGTAGAATGGGGTGTATGGGGTGGGGGGTGTATGGGGTGGGGGGTGTATGTAGAATGGGGTGTATGGGGTGGGGGTGTATGTAGAATGGGGTGTATGGGGTGGGGGGTGTATGTAGAATGGGGTGTATGGGGTGGGGGGTGTATGGGGTGGGGGGTGTATGTAGAATGGGGTGTATGGGGTGGGGGGTGTGGGGTGGGGGGTGTATGTAGAGTGGGGTGTATGGGGTGGGGGTGTATGTAGAATGGGGTGTATGGGGTGGGGGGTGTATGTAGAATGGGGTGTATGGGGTGGGGGGTGTATGTAGAATGGGGTGTATGGGGTGGGGGGTGTATGTAGAATGGGGTGTATGGGGTGGGGGGTGTATGTAGAATGGGGTGTATGGGGTGGGGGGTGTATGTAGAATGGGGTGTATGGGGTGGGGGTGTATGTAGAATGGGGTGTATGGGGTGGGGGGTGGGTGTATGGGGTGGGGGGTGTATGTAGAATGGGGTGTATGGGGTGGGGGGTGTATGTAGAATGGGGTGTATGGGGTGGGGGGTGTATGGGGGTGGGGGGTGTATGTAGAATGGGGTGTATTGGGTGGGGTGTATGAACCAGCCTGCTGATTGGACAATGAATCAACAGCACGGTGATGAGGGTGTCTCTCTGCTTACTCTGCTCTCTCCTCCTCCCAGCATGCTCTTTGTTAGCAGTGCGTGAAGCAGCGTCTGATTGGTTGACCTTTCCTCTCCGGGTCTGAACCGCCCAGGACGGAGAATATCAGACAAGTACAGTCATTACATTTTAGAATATAATTACCTATTTTAATGAAACCAAACATATAATGTTTATTGTTCTGTCCGGAGTTCAGATATAAATATTGGAGAAACGCGTCAGCTGATGATTTTCAGACATTCCAGAAATGAGGCAGAAAAGCGACAGAGACTGGACGGAGCAATACATATATTACACCACAAGATGGCGCACTTCACCAGCCTGTATACTTTATATAGATCAGCCAAGTCCATTCATTGGTTCTGCTGAATACAAATATCTGGAGATTCCCCAAAGACAGGTGTGGGGCTCACAGGGGTCCCCAATATTATCATCAGGATTAATGGGGGAGGGGGGCGAGGCTCTGCTGGTGATACTCGAGGACTCTCAGCATTGACACACAAGGTTTGCACTTACATAGTTACATAGTAGGTGAGGTTGAAAAAAGACACAAGTCCATCAAGTCCAACCTATGTGTGTGATTATGTGTCAGTATTACATTGTATATCCCTGTATGTTGTGGTCATTCAGGTGATTATCTAATAGTTTCTTGAAGCTATCAATGCTCCCCGCTGAGACCACCGCCTGTGGAAGGGAATTCCACATCCTTACCGCTCTTACAGTAAAGAACCCTCTACGTAGTTTAAGGTTAAACCTCTTTTCTTCTAATTGTAATGAGTGGCCACGAGTCTTGTTAAACTCTCTTCTGCGAAAAAGTTTTATCCCTATTGTGGGGTCACCAGTCCGGTATTTATATATTGTGGGGTCACCAGTACAGTATTTATATATTGTGGGGTCACCAGTCCGGTATTTATATATTGTGGGGTCACCAGTCCGGTATTTATATATTGTGGGGTCACCAGTCCGGTATTTATATATTGTGGGGTCACCAGTCCGGTATTTGTATATTGTGGGGTCACCAGTCCGGTATTTATATATTGTGGGGTCACCAGTCCGGTATTTATATATTGTGGGGTCACCAGTCCGGTATTTGTATATTGTGGGGTCACCAGTCCGGTATTTATATATTGTGGGGTCACCAGTCCGGTATTTGTATATTGTGGGTCACCAGTCCGGTATTTATATATTGTGGTGTCACCAGTCCGGTATTTATATATTGTGGGGTCACCAGTCCGGTATTTATATATTGTGGGGTCACCAGTCCGGTATTTATATATTGTGGGGTCACCAGTCCGGTATTTATATATTGTGGGGTCACCAGTCCGGTATTTATATATTGTGGGGTCACCAGTCCGGTATTTATATATTGTGGGGTCACCAGTCCGGTATTTATATATTGTGGGGTCACCAGTCCGGTATTTATATATTGTGGGGTCACCAGTCCGGTATTTGTATATTGTGGGGTCACCAGTCCGGTATTTATATATTGTGGGGTCACCAGTCCGGTATTTATATATTGTGGGGTCACCAGTCCGGTATTTATATATTGTGGGGTCACCAGTCCGGTATTTATATATTGTGGGGTCACCAGTCCGGTATTTATATATTGTGGGGTCACCAGTCCGGTATTTATATATTGTGGGGTCACCAGTCCGGTATTTATATATTGTGGGGTCACCAGTCCGGTATTTATATATTGTGGGGTCACCAGTCCGGTATTTATATATTGTGGGGTCACCAGTCCGGTATTTATATATTGTGGGGTCACCAGTCCGGTATTTGTATATTGTGGGGTCACCAGTCCGGTATTTATATATTGTGGGGTCACCAGTCCGGTATTTATATATTGTGGGGTCACCAGTCCGGTATTTATATATTGTGGGGTCACCAGTCCGGTATTTATATATTGTGGGGTCACCAGTCCGGTATTTATATATTGTGGGGTCACCAGTCCGGTATTTATATATTGTGGGGTCACCAGTCCGGTATTTATATAATGAAATCATATCCCCTCTCAAGCGTCTCTTCTCCAGAGAGAATAAGTTCAGAGCTCACAACCTTTCCTCATAACTAAGATCCTCCAGACCCTTTATTAGCTTTGTTGCCCTTCTTTGTAGTCGCTCCATTTCCAGTACATCCTTCCTGAGGACTGGTGCCCAGAACTGGACAGCATACTCCAGGTGCGGCCGGACCAGAGTCTTGTAGAGCGGGAGAATTATCGTTTTATCTCTGGAGTTGATCCCCCTTTTTAATGCCAATATTCTGTTTGCTTTGTTAGCAGCAGCTTGGCATTGCATGTCATTGCTGAGCCTATCATCTACTAGGACCCCCAGGTCCTTTTCCATCCTAGATCCCCCCAGAGGTTCTCCCCCCAGTGTATAGATTGCATTCAGATTCTTACCACCCAAATGCATTATTTTACATTTTTCTACATTGAACCTCATTTGCCATGTAGTCGCCCCTCCCCCATTCATTTGTTCAGATCTTTTTGCAAGATTTCCACATCCTTCTTTGCTTAGAAATTGTTTAATGAAACAAACAGAAAATAATGTGGAAATCTTTTATATTTACAACTTGCAGCCACCAGGTGGCGGCTCTATTTACTCTGCAGGCGGCTCCATCAAACTCCAAGCAGGACTATGGTAATGTTGTCGGTGATACAAAGGAAGCCCCTCCCCCTCCCCTCCCCCTCTATTTATTCCGCAGGAAATCTTCAAATGGGGGCACTTAATGTGGTGGAAATTTGGAGATTTCCGGTTACTTTGAAGAGATTTCCTTTCACTTCCTGTTGTGTCCTCAGAGCAGGAAGTGATGGGAAATCTCCCCGATGGAACACACAAAAAATAAATAGATAAATAAAAATGTACAGGGGTTCTAACCCTTCCTAATCTATCTAATACCTAAAGAAAGTTTCAGGTTTAGATATCGGGTAATGAGGTGACAATCCTCATCTCATGTACATCTAGAGTTGTCACCTCCCCCCTTTAACCCCCAAACACATATGAATTACACAGGTTTTGGGGCTCTAAGGATGGGCTCAGGTGTGTTCGGTACCCGCACGTGCCCGCGCCCGTCAGGACGTCTGTACTGCGTTAATCACAGACAGTGAGACATTCTCCTGATTGGTGGATGTGGAGATCGGGAAATGTCTGCCTGTAATTAGTGCAGCACAGTGCTGACTTCCTGATGGGCGCGGGCACGGGCGGGTACCGAACACGCCTGAGCCCGTCCTTATTAAGGTGCTAATTAAAGTCACTTGGTGTCTCATCTCAGAACATGTGTAATTTATATGTGTTCAGATTATAGAGACGAGGTGACAACCCCCATCATCTCATGTACAGCACTTCATAGAGCCGATCACCGAACCATCACAGGAAACATCTGCCTGCTGAACGTTGGGAAATATTCAATATTTGCATAATGTCAGTCCGTGCAAAAACATGTATGTAGTTTGGGGTGTGTGGGGGTATGGAGTTTAGGGTGTATGGAGTTTGGGGTGTGTGGAGTTTGGGGGGTATGGAGTTTAGGGTGTATGGAGTTTGGGGTGTGTGGAGTTTGGGGTGTATGGAGTGTGGGGTGTATGGAGTGTGGGGTGTATGGAGTTTGGGGTGTATGGAGTGTTGGGTGTATGTAGTTTGGGGTGTATGGAGTTTGGGGGGTATGGAGTTTGGGGGGTATGGAGTTTGGGGTGTATGTAGTTTGGGATGTATGGTGTTTGGGGTGTTTGTAGTTTGGGGGTATGGAGTTTGGGGTGTTTGTAGTTTGGGGTGTATGGAGTGTTGGGTGTATGGAGTTGGGGTATATGGAGTTTGGGGTGTATCGAGTTTGGGGGGTATGGAGTTTGGGGTGTATGGAGTTTGGGGTGTATGGAGTTCGGGGTGTATCGAGTTTGGGGGGTATGGAGTTTGGGGTGTATGTAGTTTGGAATGTATGGAGTTTGGGGTGTTTGTAGTTTGGGGTGTGTGGAGTTTGGGGTGTATGGAGTGTTGGGTGTATGGAGTTGGGGTATATGGAGTTTGGGGTGTATGGAGTTTGGGATGTATGGAGTTTGGGGTGTTTGTAGTGTGTGGAGTTTGGGGTGTATGGAGTGTTGAGTGTATGGAGTTTGGGGTGTATGTAGTTTGGGGTGTATCGAGTTTGGGGGGTATGTAGTTTGGGATGTATGGAGTTTGGGGTGTTTGTAGTTTGGGGTGTGTGGAGTTTGGGGTGTATGGAGTTGGGGTATATGGAGTTTGGGGTGTATGGAGTTTGGGATGTATGGAGTTTGGGGTGTTTGTAGTTTGGGGTGTGTGGAGTTTGGGGTGTTTGTAGTTTGGGGTGTGTGGAGTTTGGGGTGTATGGAGTGTTGGGTGTATGGAGTTGGGGTATATGGAGTTTGGGGTGTATGGAGTTTGGGATGTATGGAGTTTGGGGTGTTTGTAGTGTGTGGAGTTTGGGGTGTATGGAGTGTTGAGTGTATGGAGTTTGGGGTGTATGTAGTTTGGGATGTATGGAGTTTGGGGTGTTTGTAGTTTGGGGTGTATGGAGTGTTGGTTGTATGGAGTTGGGGTATATGGAGTTTGGGGTGTATGGATTTTGGGGTGTATGGATTTTGGGGTGTATGGAGTTCGGGGTGTATCGAGTTTGGGGGGTATGTAGTTTGGGATGTATGGAGTTTGGGGTGTGTGGAGTTTGGGGTGTATGGAGTTGGGGTATATGGAGTTTGGGGTGTATGGAGTTTGGGATGTATGGAGTTTGGGGTGTTTGTAGTTTGGGGTGTGTGGAGTTTGGGGTGTATATAGTTTGGGATGTATGGAGTTTGGGGTGTATGTAGTTTGGGATGTATGGAGTTCGGGGTGTTTGTAGTTTGGGGTGTATGGAGTGTTGGGTGTATGGAGTTGGGGTATATGGAGTTTGGGGTGTATGGATTTTGGGGTGTATGGAGTTCGGGGTGTATCGAGTTTGGGGGGTATGTAGTTTGGGATGTATGGAGTTTGGGGTGTTTGTAGTTTGGGGTGTGTGGAGTTTGGGGTATATGGAGTTTGGGGTGTATGGAGTTTAGGGTGTGTGGAGTTTGGGGTGTATGTAGTTTGGGGTGTTTGTAGTTTGGGGTGTATGGAGTGTTGGGTGTATGGAGTTTGGGGTGTATAGAGTTTAGGGTGTATGGAGTTTGGGGTGTTTGTAGTTTGGGGTGTTTGTAGTTTGGGGTGTGTGGAGTTTGGGGTGTATGGAATGTTGGATGTATGGAGTTTGGGGTGTTTGTAGTTTGGGGTGTATGGAGTGTTGGGTGTATGGAGTTTGGGGTGTTTGTAGTTTGGGGTGTATGGAGTGTTGGGTGTATGGAGTTTTGGGTGTATAGAGTTTTGGGTGTATAGAGTTTTGGGTGTATAGAGTTTGGGGTGTATAGAGTTTGGGGTGTATGTAGTTTGGGGTGTATGTAGTTTGGGGTGTTTGTAGTTTGGGGTGTATTTAGTTTGGGGTGTTTGTAGTTTGGGGTGTATGATACTTAGTGCCATCTCGTGGGCAAATGCCTTTTTTTCTGCAGCACAACTGATTGGCTGCTTCTCCCCTTCCTAGTCTCAGCTCTGCTGTACAGCAATATACAGATCTCGCTTCTATAGAGACACACTGAGGAGTTGGGGGGCAGCGGAGATGACGTCACGCTCTGATTCTCGCCCAGTTTTAGGGGGGCTCTCTATACAAATCTTTAATGTTTCTCTGTTAATGACCTCATACAAGGTCATGGATGACATCACCTCTGTATTAATGAGCCCCTCCCCCATCCCCCGGGGAGGACCTCCGTCATACTTTCCTATGGAGAGTCACATTTTATGGGGTCCAATAAACAGTTAAGGTTCTGTAGGTCGGCCCACTCAGTGATGGACCCGCGCTCTGCGTCCTCCGCACAACACTCGCTCTTTGTTCCTCCAATGAGCTCCATTGTATGAATGTCGGTGTAATTATCATAATACATGGAAATGTCACCGCGATACGAGGCGGCGGGGGAACATTCAGCGTCATTCCGGGGGGCCATTCTCTGCAAATCCTTTCTTCTTCCTGGATGGCGTTCCGAGGAAAAGTCGGTTTACAATGAAAACTTTAATGATACAGAGAGAAGGATACATTTCCTCTTTTATATCGATGGATTTGATGATTGTCAGATTCATAAAATCACAGTGTTTTAATATAGGCATTTAAGAAGGATGAGGATTCCCGGAGCACTATGGGATATAGGATTCCAAGAGCACTATGGGATATAGGATTCCAAGAGCACTATGGGTTATAGGATTCCCAAAGCACTATGGGATATAGGATTCCAAGAGCAGTATGGGTTATAGGATTCCCGGAGCACTATGGGATATAGTATTCCCAGAGCACTATGGGTTATAGGATTCCAAGAGCACTATGGGTTATAGGATTCAAAGAGCACTATGGGTTATAGGATTCCCGGAGCACTATGGGTTATAGGATTCCCAGAGCACTATGGGATATAGGATTCCAAGAGCACTATGGGTTATAGGATTCCCAAAGCACTATGGGATATAGGATTCCAAGAGCAGTATGGGTTATAGGATTCCCGGAGCACTATGGGATATAGTATTCCCAGAGCACTATGGGTTATAGGATTACAAGAGCACTATGGGTTATAGGATTCAAAGAGCACTATGGGTTATAGGATTCCCGGAGCACTATGGGTTATAGGATTCCCAGAGCACTATGGGATATAGTATTCCCAGAGCACTATGGGTTATAGGATTAACAGAGCACTATGCGTTTTAGGATTCTCAGAGCACTATGGGATATAGGATTCCCAGAGCACTATGGGGTATAGGATTCCCAGAGCACTGTGCGTTTTAGGATTCTCAGAGCACTATGGGATATAGGATTTCCAGAGCACTATGGGTTATAGGATTCCCGGAGCACTATGGGTTATAGGATTCCCGGAGCACTATGGGATATAGGATTCCCGGAGCACTATGGGTTACAGGATTCCCAGAGCACTATGGGTTATAGGATTCCTGGAGTACTATGGGTTATAGGATTCCCAGAGCACTATGGGTTACATCAAGAAAGAACAAGCAATTGTTGCTCTGACTGAAACTTTAGACAAGAGGGTGAGGTGGGATGGGTTGTTTTAGGCCGGGCATCAGAGGGGTGCTGAAAAGCCTTTTGGAAATGACAGCCCCTCTTATGGGACACCAATCAGCATGATACTTATTAGGGATACAATATTTATTCATTACATGCCCACCAGCCATGCTACAGATAGGTCTGCCCCTCACCAGCCATGCTACAGATAGGTCTGCCCCCCACTGGCCATGCTACAAGTAGGTCTGCCCCCCACCAGCCATACTACAGGTAGGTCTGCCCCCCACCAGCCATGCTACAGGTAGGTCTGCCCCCCACCAGCCATGCTACAGGTAGGTCTGCCCCCCACTGGCCATGCTACAAATAGGTCTGCCCCCCACTGGCCATGCTACAGGTAGATCTGCCTCTGCCAGCCATGCTACAGGTAAATCTGCCTCCGCCAGCCATGCTACAGATAGGTCTGCCCCCCACTGGCCATGCTACAGGTAGGTCTGCCTCTGCCAGCCATGCTACAGGTAGGTCTGCCCCTCACCAGCCATGCTACAGATAGGTCTGCCCCCCACTGGACATGCTACAGGTAGGTTTGCCCCCCAGCCATGCTACAGGTAGGTCTGCCCCCCAACAGCCATGCTACAGGTAGGTCTGCCCCTCACCAGTCTTGCTGCAGATAGGTCTGTCCCCCACTGGCCATGCTACAGGTAGGTCTGCCCCCCACTAGCCATGCTACAGGTAGGTCTGCCCCTCACCAGCCATGCTACAGGTAGGTCTGCCCCCCACTGGCTATGCTACAGGTAGGTCTGCCTCCGCCAGCCATGCTACAGGTAGGTCTGCTTCCCACCAGCCATGCTACAGGTAGGTCTGCCCCTCACCAGCCATATTAAAGATAGGTTTGCCCCCCACCGGCCATGCTACAGGTAGGTATGCCCCTCACCAGCCAAGCTACATGGAGGGCCTGCCCCTCACCAGCCATGGTACAGATAGGTCTGCCCCCCACCGGCCATGCTACAGGTAGGTCTGCCTCCGCCAGCCATGCTACAGATAGATCTGCCCCTCACAAGCCATGCTAAAGGTTGGTCTGCACCTCACCAACCATGCTACAGGTAGGTCCACCCCCCCACCCATGCTACAGGTAGGTCTGCCCCTCACAAGCCATGCTACGGGTAGGTCTGCCCCCCAAACTCCTCCGGGGTTGGGTTTCCATTAGCAACAAGGGCTTCATGACATTTGTCCATAGGAGTGCCAGGATCCTCCGAGGGTGGACACTGAACCCCCTCCAGCAGACATCTATCTTCCAACCTGGAAGGGAAGTCCTCCACCAGGAAGGACAGCCTGAAGAATTCTGCGTTAGGCCCCATAGGACTCCGGCCCACATAGCACAAACACACATCCTCCCCAGGCCAAAGCCCAGGGGAAAGAGAGCTCCCCAGGCCACTTCCTAGGCTTTTATAGCCTCCCAGCACAAACCACTGAAGGAAACTACTAGTGGGAGCCAGAAGGGACATAAAGACTCAATAGCACAACATTTTCTGCCATCCCAGAACTATGACCCTAAGTGCCAGTGACACCTAGTGGTGGTAGTTAGGGTACTGCACCAAAAACATAGGGGAGAAGCCACAATTTGTCCCGGGCAAACTACCGCCCAGGAAAGGTACATTTACTAAACACCCCATAAACACGGGAACGTCATGAAGCTGTTGGATCAGCATGACAGACAATCAAGAGGTCAGTGGTGTCAGGTATTAGTTTGCCTTACACACAATCATAATCATGCCAAGACTACAGAACATGTATACAAATGAATGTAACCAAATTCAGAGTAATTCAATTCAATTTGGCAAGACGATTGTGTGTTTCATAAACACAATAGAGATTGATAAAGACCGTTTGGGTGATGTAAAAAAACCTCCAAAAAACAATGCTATATTTAAGGGGTGTATTTATAAAAAGAAAAAATAGCATAACAATTCACCCAGTGAAAGTGCGTGTACATTCGTTCTGTGTGAATGGGGCAAAAAACAAAAGTAATCAGATTATTTCCTGTGCTAGTTGAATGTTTTTAATTGATTTAAAACAGAAAATACCACATTTGGCCACTAGATGGTACTAAGGATCCTAGGAATGTCTTATGATACTAGTGCCATCTAGAGGCCAAATGTGTTGTTTTTTTCTGGTACAAAACTGTCCTAAGCAAGATCTACACCCATATACATTTTGTTTTTACAGATCTGGTATTGGGAATAATGCCGGATGTAGTAAGAGAACACAGAGAAGGAGATTATTGATGCAAACTTCATTCATATAATCTCTGGGCGTTTATTTCAGCGTCTCATAATACAGAACAAACATGTAAAACCAATCAGAAATGTTACAAATCGATGGGAATGAATTCCTGACATCACAGTGTATACAAACCTGTCTTCATGCTGCAGCAAAGTGACTGTGTCTATGCCCAGAGCTGTTTTCTGTTCTGCAGACTTTTGTTTTATTTCACTCTTATCATTGTTCATATCTCTGGAGACTTCGATTCACAAAGGTGAAGTACTTACCCCCAAAGGAGCCTCTGCTTCTCCTGGTCCCCGTTCCCAGAGCCTGCGACTCAGTAATCAGCACTGAGCTCTGATATACCCGGCTGAAGAAGGGATGTTTATTCTTATATTATATATATATGGCAACAATCCCTCTGCTCCTGTATGTGTATAGAAAGGGAAGCACCATCTATTGGGCATTAAAGTTAGAAAATGAAAAACTAAGGCAGCCATCACATCTAAGGCTTAGTAGGGTGCAATAAATTATTTTTTGTTTTCGGGTTTAGTAAGATCCGCTTTACTCCATTGATGAGAGAAGTGTGAGGCCCCGGATTGGAGGTGTATGTCCCTCTCTCCCCCGGAATTGGATATGATTTGTGGGGTTTGTTGTCTCTCAGGACTTTGGTCTGCATTCGGCTCCTGGAGGTGCGGAAGTCACACAGAAGTCTGGAAGTAGAAGATTTATCTCTCTTATCTTATCAGAATATCAGATATCAACTTATCCTCCTGACACCATCAGCCCCATTCTCTGATACTGATAGTGACTACGTTGAGGACTATGATGTCATCTTCCTGGGAATTCATCTCCGCTATGAACTCCTCCTGTGATCTGCACCGTATTCTCCCAGATTCCACTATGATCCATCCAGAGATCTACACCCAGAGATCTACACCCAGATCTACACCCAGAGATCTACACCCAGATCTACACCCAGAGATCTACACCCAGAGATCTACACCCAGATCTACACCCAGAGATCTACACCCAGATCTACACCCAGAGATCTACACCCAGATCTACATCCAGATTTACACCCAGCGATCTACACCCAAAGATCTACACCCAGATCTACACCCAGAGATCTACACCCAGAGATCTACACCCAGATCTACATCCAGATTTACACCCAGCGATCTACACCCGATCTACACCCAGAGATCTACACCCAGAGATCTACACCCAGATCTACACCCAGAGATCTACACCCAGAGATCTACACCTAGATCTACACCCAGAGATCTACACCCAGATCTAGACCCAGAGATCTACATTCAGAGATCTACACCCAAAGATCTACACCCAGAGATCTACATTCAGAGATCTACACCCAGATCTACACCCAGAGATCTACACCCAGAGATCTACACCCAAAGATCTACACCCAGAGATCTACACCCAGAGATCTACATTCAGAGATCTACACCCAAAGATCTACACCCAGAGATCTACACCCAGATCTACACCCAATGATCTACACCCAGAGATCTACACCCAGAGATCTACACCCAAAGATCTACACCCAGATCTACACCCAATGATCTACACCCAGAGATCTACACCCAGATCTACACCCAAAGATCTACACCCAGAGATCTACACCCAGAGATCTACACCCAGATCTACACCCAGAGATCTACACCCAGAGATCTACACCCAGATCTACACCCAGAGATCTACACCCAGAGATCTACACCCAGATCTACATCCAGATTTACACCCAGCGATCTACACCCAAAGATCTACACCCAGATCTACACCCAGAGATCTACACCCAGATCTACATCCAGATTTACACCCAGCGATCTACACCCGATCTACACCCAGAGATCTACACCCAGATCTACACCCAGAGATCTACACCCAGATCTACACCCAGAGATCTACACCCAGATCTACACCCAGAGATCTACACCCAGATCTACACCCAGAGATCTACATTCAGAGATCTACACCCAAAGATCTACACCCAAAGATCTACATTCAGAGATCTACACCCAGAGATCTACACCCAGAGATCTACACCCAAAGATCTACACCCAGAGATCTACATTCAGAGATCTACACCCAAAGATCTACACCCAGAGATCTACACCCAATGATCTACACCCAGAGATCTACACCCAGATCTACACCCAGAGATCTACACCCAAAGATCTACACCCAGAGATCTACACCCAGATCTACACCCAGAGCTCTACACCCAAAGATCTACACCCAGAGATCTACACCCAGATCTACACCCAATGATCTACACCCAGATCTACACCCAGAGATCTACATCCAGAGATCTACACCCAGATAAATACCCAGAGATCTACACACAAAGATCTACACCCAAAGATCTACACCCAGAGATCTACACCCAGAGATCTACACCCAAAGATCTACATCCAGAGATCTACACCTAAAGATCTACACCCAGAGATCTACACCCAGATCTACACCCAGAGATCTACACCCAGATCTACACCCAGAGATCTACACCCAGATCTACATCCAGATTTACACCCAGCGATCTACACCCAAAGATCTACACCCAGATCTACACCCAGAGATCTACACCCAGAGATCTACACCCAGATCTACATCCAGATTTACACCCAGCGATCTACACCCGATCTACACCCAGAGATCTACACCCAGAGATCTACACCCAGATCTACACCCAGAGATCTACACCCAGAGATCTACACCTAGATCTACACCCAGAGATCTACACCCAGATCTAGACCCAGAGATCTACATTCAGAGATCTACACCCAAAGATCTACACCCAGAGATCTACATTCAGAGATCTACACCCAGATCTACACCCAGAGATCTACACCCAGAGATCTACACCCAAAGATCTACACCCAGAGATCTACACCCAGAGATCTACATTCAGAGATCTACACCCAAAGATCTACACCCAGAGATCTACACCCAGATCTACACCCAATGATCTACACCCAGAGATCTACACCCAGAGATCTACACCCAAAGATCTACACCCAGATCTACACCCAATGATCTACACCCAGAGATCTACACCCAGATCTACACCCAAAGATCTACACCCAGAGATCTACACCCAGAGATCTACACCCAGATCTACACCCAGAGATCTACACCCAGAGATCTACACCCAGATCTACACCCAGAGATCTACACCCAGAGATCTACACCCAGATCTACATCCAGATTTACACCCAGCGATCTACACCCAAAGATCTACACCCAGATCTACACCCAGAGATCTACACCCAGATCTACATCCAGATTTACACCCAGCGATCTACACCCGATCTACACCCAGAGATCTACACCCAGATCTACACCCAGAGATCTACACCCAGATCTACACCCAGAGATCTACACCCAGATCTACACCCAGAGATCTACACCCAGATCTACACCCAGAGATCTACATTCAGAGATCTACACCCAAAGATCTACACCCAAAGATCTACATTCAGAGATCTACACCCAGAGATCTACACCCAGAGATCTACACCCAAAGATCTACACCCAGAGATCTACATTCAGAGATCTACACCCAAAGATCTACACCCAGAGATCTACACCCAATGATCTACACCCAGAGATCTACACCCAGATCTACACCCAGAGATCTACACCCAAAGATCTACACCCAGAGATCTACACCCAGATCTACACCCAGAGCTCTACACCCAAAGATCTACACCCAGAGATCTACACCCAGATCTACACCCAATGATCTACACCCAGATCTACACCCAGAGATCTACACCCAGAGATCTACACCCAGATATATACCCAGAGATCTACACACAAAGATCTACACCCAGAGATCTACATCCAGAGATCTACACCCAGATAAATACCCAGAGATCTACACACAAAGATCTACACCCAAAGATCTACACCCAGAGATCTACACCCAGAGATCTACACCCAGAGATCTACACCCAAAGATCTACACCCAGAGATCTACACCCAAAGATCTACATCCAGAGATCTACACCTAAAGATCTACACCCAGAGATCTACACCCAGAGATCTACACCCAGAGATCTACACCCAGAGATCTACACCCAAAGATCTACATCCAGAGATCTACACCTAAAGATCTACACCCAGAGATCTACACCCAGATCTCTACACCCAGAGATCTACACCCAAAGATCTACATCCAGATCTACACCCAGAGATCTACACCCAAAGATCTACACCCAGAGATCTACACCCAGATCTACACGCAGAGATCTACACCCAGAGATCTATACCCAGTTCTACACCCAGAGATCTACACCCAAAGATTTACACCCAGAGATCTACACCTAGATATACACCCAGAGATCGACACCCAGATCTACACCCAAAGATCTACATTCAGATCTACACCCAGAGATCTACACCCAAAGATCTACACCCAGAGATCTACACCCAGAGATCCACACCCGGAGATCTACATCCAGATTTACACCCAGCGATCTACACCCGATCTACACCCAGCGATCTACACAGAGAGATCTATACCCAGATCTACACCCAAAGATCTACACCCAGAGATCTACACCCAGAGATCTACACCCAGAGATCTACACCCAAAGATCTACACCCAGAGATCTACACCTAGAGATCTACACCCATATCTAGACCCAGAGATCTACACCCAGAGATTTACACCCAGAGATCTACACCTATATCTACACCCAAAAATTTACACCCAGAGATTGACACCCAGATCTACACCCAAAGATCTACATTCAGATCTACACCCAGAGATCCACACCCAAAGATCTACACCCAGATCTACACCCAAAGATCCACACCCAGAGATCTACACCCAGAGATCCACACCCAGAGATCTACATCCAGATTTACACCCAGCGATCTACACCCGATCTACATCCAGCGATCTACACAGAGAGATCTACACCCAGAGATCTATACCCAGATCTACACTCAGAGATCTATACCCAGAGATCTACACCCAGATCTACACCTAGAGATCTACACCCAGAGATCTGCACCCCCAGAGATATACACCCAGAGATCTACACCCAAAGATCTACACCCAAAGATCTACACTCAGTGATCTACACCCAGAGATTTACACCCAGATCTACACGCAGAGATCTACACCCAGAGATCTACACCCAAAGATTTACACCCAGAGATCTACACCCAAAGATCTACACCCAAAAATTTACACTCAGAGATCGACACCCAGAGATCTACATTCAGATCTACACCCAGAGATCTACACCCAGATCTACACCCAGAGATCTACATCCAGATTTACTCCCAGCGATCTACACCTGATCTACACCCAGATATACACCCAGCAAACTACACCCAGCGAACTACACCCAGAGATCTACACCCAATGAGCTACACCCAGATCTACACCTAGAGATCTACACCCAGAGATCTGCACCCCCAGATCCACACCTAGAGATCTACACTCAAATCTACACCCAGAAATCTACACCCAGAGTGTAAGGATGGGATTAGGGAGATAGTAAGCATGGTGTTAGAGAGAGAGTAGAGATGGGATTAGGGAGAGTAGAGATGGGATTAGGGAGAGAGTAGAGATGGGATTAGGGAGAGACTAGGGATGGTGTTAGGGAGAGATGGTGTTAGGGAGAGAGTAGAGATGGTGTTAGGGAGAAAGTAGGGATGGTGTTAGGGAGAGATGGTGTTAGGGAGAGAGTAGGGATGGTGTTAGGGAGAGAGTAGAGATGGGATTAGGGAGAGAGTAGGGATGGTGTTAGGGAGAGAGTGGAGATGGGATTAGGGAGAGAGTAGGGATGGTGTTAGGGAGAGAGTAGGGAAAGGATTAGGGAGAGAGTAGGGATGGTGTTAGGGAGAGAGTAGGGATGGTGTTAGGGAGAAAGTAGGTATGGTGTTAGGGAGAGATGGTGTTAGGGAGAGAGTAGAGATGGGATTAGGGAGAGAGTAGAGATGGGATTAGGGAGAGAGTAGGGATGGTGTTAGGGAGAGAGTAGGGATGGTGAGGTGTATGACCTCCATAATAGGTGGGCCTTATTCACTGTAGGCCTTATTTCTGTGATATAAAGATTTCCTATCGATGTGTGTTTCTCCGGGACACTGGTTAGGCCCTGTCTGTGATCGGGACTGCAGCCTCTTGTCACACGCTTTGTTATGTGGAATCTTCCTCCCGGGGGGCAAATGGAGGCCAGTCTACGCTTCTCCATGGCTGCAATCCGGGGAAGACTTGGTCTGCAGCTTCCAAGGATCAGATCTGAGGCCATTCAGGAAATGAGGATCTTGACAGCCAAAGGGATTTATAAATGGGGACAACCGATACCAATGAGAGTCACTCACCGTGCGTTCCAGGAGCAAAGTGACAGGAAACCCCCCGAATGTTGGATGAGACGATAATGAATGATCTGCATGTATGGGGACATGTATGCCGACATCTACAATACAGATCTTGTGGAATGTCCCTTCAGATGGAGAGATTGTTATCTCCTATGTGATAAAGCTCAGCAGAGATTTTATTGGGTGTTATAAAGTAGATTGTTATATGGCCTCCTCCACACACACCTCCTGCACTCCTCCTCCTACACTCCTGCCAATGTCGGTTGTTCTGGTGACGGGCGAGGTTCAAACACGAATCCACGATTAAATCATAAACCATTCATTGGGTGTTGGATGGTTTGATGGGCCCTGCGTGTTCCTCAACCAGCATTTACCTGACTACCCACCCACTCAATAATCAGCGATGTACCGGTGTGTCCCCGGGCTTCCTGTGGTTGTACCGGGATGATGCCTGCAGACGTTTTTTGGAGCCAACAGTTGGCTCTCTTGTAAAAGCAATTGGAGCGGCTAACTAGTTGCTAGATGGCTATTACAAGCAGTGGGAGGAGACTCCACCCCCTACACACAGACCCCTTCCGCAGTTCCCTAAGGCTCCACCAGGAGACCCTAGACAGCCAAACAAATCTGGATTTGGTTTTGATTGGCTCTCAGCTTTTGTAACCTGGAAAGCAATATCATCACTGACGGTTTACCTGGATGTCAACAGCGCCATTTAAAAAAAAATCAAAAACATTCAAAAACACCGTTCTCGGTGCAATCAAATGCTTTTAAGTGCAGAGGACGGATCTGGGGTCTCAGGTCCCAGAAGACAGCAGGGACCAGTGGGATCGCGCAGCGCGACTCACGCATGCGCAGTAAGGAACCAGGCTGCGAAGCCGCAAGGCTTCACTTCCTGATCCCCTCACCGTAGATGCCGGCGACTTCACCCGGGATTGGCTTCGGGTGAGGACATTGCGGGCGCCCTGGACAGGTAAGTGTCCATATATTAAAAATCAGCAGCTGCAGTATTTATAGCTGCTGACTTTGAATTTTTTTTTTTTCTGCGGAACTCCGCTTTAAAGTGTAATTTTCCCTCCAAAACTACGTTTGAAAACCGCTGCGCAAATACTGTGTGACATAAAAAACTGCAAGACCCACCAATTTATTCTCTAGGGTCTCTGCTTTAAAAAAAATATTTAATGTTTGGGGGTTCTAAGTAATTTTCTACCAAAAAATATAGATTGTTACATGTGAACAAAAAGTATCAAAAAAAGTCTGGGGGGGGGGGGGGGTTAAGTGGTTACAGAGCACCCAGGGGAACCTCTGTAATGTGCACTGACTGCTGCAAGAAATATCCCATATGTAGACATTGTTCTACAAATAAACATCTAATACAGAACAAAGGATTCCCAGAGGACTCCGGGTTTGCTAAGGAGACAGCACAGCCTACTTTGCGGCTCCCTCTCACTGACATGTTGGTCTGAACCATAGGACAAGGGATGTGCGCCTGTCATCCACTTCTGTGTGGAAACCGCAGCTTGAGTTATAGAACCTGTAAACAAAAAGTTTATTTTTTAACAGACTGTAAACAGAAACACATGAGAAGCCTGAAGCTCCACCTGCTGGCCAAAAAAAATGCAAACTAATAATAGATGATATGTTATATTTCACATTTACTTGATTCAAATATTTGTATTTCATTGTTGTCCAAACGATACTAAAGAAAGACATTACTATCGCGGTTATGGAACAGGAAGTGAGCGGAAATCTCCACAATGGGACACAGATGTCAATAATAAACTGACAGGGGTTCTAGCCCTCCCTTTCTCCATCCAAATTGGGGAAAAAAAAGTTTTCTTTTAGTTCTACTTGAATGGATTTGTCTGCGTGTCGGGAAAGAAAAGATTTGAATTGTTTCACTTTGTGAAATGCATCATTTTGCTCTACGTCTCCCTGTCTGCAGGCGCTCTTCCTCATACCCTCCAATCACACGGGGACGTCGTATATTCATAGAACAGGCGCACTTCCTCCTACCCTCCAATCACAGGAGGACGTCGTATAGTCATAGAACAGGCGCACTTCCTCCTACCCTTCAATCACACGAGGACGTTGTATATTCATAGAACAGGCGCACTTCCTCATACCCTCCAATCACAGGAGGACGTCGTATATTCATAGAACAGACGCACTTCCTCATAACCTCCAATCACACGAGGATGTTGTATATTCATAGAACAGGAGCTCTTCCTCCTACCCTCCAATCACATGAGGACGTCGTATATTCATAGAACAGGCGCACTTCCTCATACCCTCCAATCACACAAGGACGTTGTATATTCATAGAACAGGCGCACTTCCTCATACCCTCCAATCACAGGACGTCGTATATTCATAGAACAGGCTCACTTCCTCATACCCTCCAATCACACGAGGACGTCGTATATTCATAGAATAGGCTCACTTCCTCCTACCCTCCAATCACACAAGGACATTGTATATTCATAGAACAGGCTCACTTCCTCATACCCTCCAATCACAGGAGGACGTTGTATATTCACAGAATAGGCGCACTTCCTCATACCCTCCAATCACACGAGGACGTTGTATATTCATAGAACAGGCGCACTTCCTCATACCCTCCAATCACACGAGGATGTTGTATATTCATAGAACAGGCGCACTTCCTCATACCCTCCAATCACACGAGGACGTTGTATATTCATAGAACAGGCGCACTTCCTCATACCCTCCAATCACACGAGGACGTCGTATATTCACAGAATAGGTGCACTTCCTCATACCCTCCAATAACACTTCAGCCTATCAATTAAGGGGGGTGGTTAATTGCTCACAGGTGCCTATTTAACTGGGTGTAGAACTCAGTCTGAGCGTGCTCAGTCTTTGGCTGTGGAACTTTGTGTAAGTGGAACTTGGTATAAGTGGGAGTTAAAAACTAGAGTTATAGAGTGAATAAGTCTTGCTTGTTGATTGCTGGGGTGCATTTTTGGGGCTTTACCTTTTAGTTTTTCATTTGCCTTTTTCTGTCACTTTTTAAATAGCTTTTTTTTTTTCCTCTGGTTCCTTCAGCCTATCAATTAAGGGGGGTGGTTAATTGCTCACAGGTGCCTATTTAACTGGGTGTAGAACTCAGTCTGAGCGTGCTCAGTCTTTGGCTGTGGAACTTTGTGTAAGTGGGAGTTAAAAACTAGAGTTTAAAACAGGAGGTTATAACAGGGGTCATAGTACCTGTGTAGTGTGAGTATCTGAGTGTTGTCTGAGTAGTGTGTGTGGATCGTTAGTACTTGTGTATTGTGTACTGTATACTTGAGTATTGCGAGTGCACGTAGGTCTGCGACTGTTCTGCGATTGCACGTAGGTTTGTGAGTACCTGGGTATTGTCTTGTTGTGTACCTGTGTATTGTCTTGAGTATTAGTGCCAGGAAGCTAGCTGTTAGGTAATTTGGACAGGGTAAAATCCCCAAATCCTCACTAAATTTAATAGGTACGATGCCCGGCGGGTGTGGAGAGGCGACTCTTTGTACATCTTGCCGCATGTATGCGTTCCTTGATCATCCGATCGAGGGTGAATACTGCTGTGCAAAATGTAAGCACATTGCTTCCCTGGAAGCCCAGGTTCTGAATCTAGGGAAGCAACTGTCAGCACTGAGATGTCCCTCCATACTAAAGGTGAGCCAGGAATGTACACGGCAGGTGCCGGCAGGGGCCAGCACAGAGGCGGGTGGAGACAAAGAGGCGCAGGCACTAGCAAAGAGTAGATGGGTGACAGTCAGGAGGGGTAGAGGGGGAAGTGCCAGAGAGGCCGATCCAGGACTGGAGCATCCCAATAAGTACGCTCCATTGAGCGACAATAGTAAAACCAGTCAGGGACCAGCACTGCTGGAGATGAGGGACTCCCCTAGCTGCCGGGGGAAGAACTCCTCCAGTGAGAGTGGGGGGGCAGCAAAGGGAAAGGAAAGACAGATTCTGGTGGTAGGGGACTCAATTCTTAGAAGGACAGAGAGGGCAATCTGTAACCAAGACCTGAAGCGCCGAACAGTATGTTGTCTACCGGGCGCTCGGGTTCGGCACATCACGGACCTTGTGGACAGATTACTGGGAGGGGCTGGGGAAGACCCGGCTGTCATGGTGCACGTTGGCACCAATGACAAAGTCAGAGGCAGATGGAGTGTCCTAAAGAACGATTTTAGGGACTTAGGTGCTAAATTGAGGAAAAGGACCTCCAAGGTAGTGTTCTCAGGAATACTACCGGTACATCGAGCCACACCAGAAAGGCAGAGGGAGATTAGGGAAGTAAACAAGTGGCTGAAGAGCTGGTGTAGTAAGGAGGGGTTTGGGTTCCTGGGGGAATGGGCCGACTTCTCAGTCGGTAACCGGTACTATAGAAGGGACGGACTGCACCTAAATGAGGAGGGTGCAGATCTGCTGGGAATGAAGATGGCCAAAAAGTTAGAGGGGTTTTTAAACTAGGCGATGGGGGGGAGGGTCCAGAGACAGGGATAGCCAGCGCGGATGATATTCCAGAGGGTAGTGTTGGGGGCATTAGTGGTAGGTTAACCAAAGCACAAAAACACAAGGTGAGTATAGTAGCAAGTCCTAGTTGCAATTTTGAAACACCCAATACGAGGACAATATGCGACCGGTCTAAACTATGTGGCATGTTCACCAATGCCAGGAGCATGGCAGACAAGATGGGTGAACTAGAGATACTGTTGTACGAGGATTTGGATTTTGTGGGAATTTCAGAGACCTGGTTCAACAGCTCTCATGATTGGCTGGCAAACATTCAAGGGTATACCCTATACCGCAAGGATAGAGAGGGTAAAAAAGGGGGAGGGGTATGCCTATATATCAAGAATAATGTACAAGCGAATGTGAGAGATGACATGGTTCACCTCCATGGTTAACAGAGGACGGAATTAAAATTAGACTTGAGAAACTTAACATTAATAAATCACCGGGACCAGATGGCTTGCATCCGAGGGTACTTAGGGAACTCAGTCAGGTGATTGCCAGACCGTTGTTCCTAATTTTTACAGACAGTCTATTGACTGGAATGGTACCAGCTAATTGGAGAAAAGCCAATGTAGCACCAATATTTAAAAAGGGCCCAAAAAACATCCCTGGGAATTACAGACCAGTTAGCCTAACATCAATAGTATGTAAAATCTTGGAGGGGATGATAAGGGACTATATACAAGATTTTAGTAATAAGAACGATATCATTAGCAGTAATCAGCATGGATTCATGAAGAATCGTTCTTGCCAAACCAATCTATTAACCTTCTATGAGGAGGTGAGTTGCCATCTAGATAAAGGAAGGCCCGTAGACGTGGTGTATCTGGATTTTGAAAAAGCATTTGACACAATTCCCCATAAACGTTTACTGTACAAAATAGGGTCCGTTGGCATAGACCATAGGGTGAGTACCTGGATTGAAAACTGGCTACAAGGGCGTGTTCAGAGGGTGGTGATAAATGGGGAGTACTCAGAATGGTCAGGGGTGGGTAGTGGGGTTCCCCAGGGTTCTGTGCTGGGACCAATCCTATTTAATTTGTTTATAAACGATCTGGAGGATGGGATAAACAGTTCAATCTCTGTATTTGCAGACGATACTAAGCTAAGCAGGGCAATAACTTCTCCGCAGGATGTGGAAACCTTACAAAAAGATCTGAACAAATTAATGGGGTGGGCGACTACATGGCAAATGAGGTTCAATGTAGAAAAATGTAAAATAATGCATTTGGGTGGCAAAAATATAAATGCAATCTATAGACTGGGGGGAGAACCTCTGGGGGAATCTAGGATGGAAAAGGACCTGGGGGTCCTAGTAGATGATAGGCTCAGCAATGGCATGCAATGCCAAGCTGCTGCTAATAAGGCAAACAGAATATTGGCATTAAAAGGGGATCAACTCCAGAGATAAAACAATAATTCTCCCGCTCTACAAGACTCTGGTCCGGCCGCACCTGGAGTATGCTGTCCAGTTCTGGGCACCAGTCCTCAGGAAGGATGTACTGGAAATGGAGCGAGTACAAAGAAGGGCAACAAAGCTAATAAAGGGTCTGGAGGATCTTAGTTATGAGGAAAGGTTGCGAGCTCTGAACTTATTCTCTCTGGAGAAGAGACGCTTGAGAGGGGATATGATTTCAATTTACAAATACTGTACTGGTGACCCCACAATAGGGATAAAACTTTTTCGCAGAAGAGAGTTTAATAAGACTCGGGGCCACTCATTACAATTAGAAGAAAAGAGGTTTAACCTTAAACTACGTAGAGGGTTCTTTACTGTAAGAGCGGTAAGGATGTGGAATTCCTTTCCACAGGCGGTGGTCTCAGCGGGGAGCATTGATAGCTTCAAGAAACTATTAGGTAATCACCTGAATTACCGCAACATCTATGGATATGTAAGGTAATACTGACACATAATCACACACATAGGTTGGACTTGATGGACGTGTGTCTTTTTCAACCTCACCTACTATGTAACTATGTAACACGAGGACGTCTTATATTCATAGAACAGGCGTACTTCCTCATACCCTCCAATCACACAAGGATGTCGTATATTCATAGAACAGGCGCACTTCCTCATACCCTCCAATCACACGAGGACGTCGTATATTCATAGAACAGGCGCACTTCCTCATACCCTCCAATCACACGAGGACGTCGTATATTCATAGAACAGGCGCACTTCCTCATACCCTCCAATCACACGAGGACGTCGTATATTCATAGAACAGGCACACTTCCTCATACCCTCCAATCACATGAGGACGTTGTATATTCATAGAACAGGCGCACGTCCTCATACACTCCAATCACACGAGGACGTTGTATATTCATAGAACAGGCGCACGTCCTCATACCCTCCAATCACACGAGAACGTTGTATATTCATAGAATAGGCGAACTTCCTCATACCCTCCAATCTCAGGAGGACATCGTATATTCATAGAACAGGCGCAGTTCCTCACACCCTCCAATCACACAAGGACGTCGTATATTCATAGAACAGGTGCACTTCCTCATACCCTCCAATCACAGGAGGACGTCGTATATTCATAGAACAGGCGCACTTCCTCATACCCTCCAATCACACGAGGACGTCGCTTATTCATAGAACAGGTGCACTTCCTCATACCCTCCAATCACACGAGGACGTCGTATATTTATAGAACAGGCGCACTTCCTCATACCCTCCAATCACACGAGGACGTTGTATATTCATAGAACAGGCGCACTTCCTCATACCCTCCAATCACAAGAAGACATCGTATATTCATAGAACAGGCGCAGTTCCTCATACCCTCCAATCACACGAAGACGTTGTATATTCATAGAACAGGTGCACTTCCTCATACCCTCCAATCACAGGAGGATGTCGTATATTCATAGAACAGGCGCGCTTCCTTATCCCCTCCAATCACACGAGGACACTGTATATTCATAGAACAGGCGCACTTCCTCATACCCTCCAATCACACGAGGACGTTGTATATTCATAGAACAGGCGCGCTTCCTTATACCCTCCAATCACACGAGGACGTCGTATATTTATAGAACAGGCACGCGTCGTATATTTATACGTCGTATATTTATAGAACAGGCACGACGAGGACGTCGGATATTTATAGAACAGGCACGCTTCCTCATACCCTCCAATCACACGAGGACGTCGTATATTCATAGAACAGGTGCGCTTCCTCATACCCTCCAATCACACGAGGACGTCGTATATTTATAGTACAGGCACACTTCCTCATACCCTCCAATCACAGGAGGACGTCGTATTTTCATAGAATAGGCGAACTTCCTCATACCCTCCAATCTCAGGAGGACATCGTATATTCATAGAACAGGCGCAGTTCCTCACACCCTCCAATCACACAAGGACGTCGTATATTCATAGAACAGGTGCACTTCCTCATACCCTCCAATCACAGGAGGACGTCGTATATTCATAGAACAGGCGCACTTCCTCATACCCTCCAATCACACGAGGACGTCGTTTATTCATAGAACAGGTGCACTTCCTCATGCCTTCCAATCACACGAGGACGTTGTATATTCATAGAACAGGCGCACTTCCTCATACCCTCCAATCACACGAGGACGTTGTATATTCATAGAACAGGCGCACTTCCTCATACCCTCCAATCACAAGAAGACATCGTATATTCATAGAACAGGCGCAGTTCCTCATACCCTCCAATCACACGAAGACGTTGTATATTCATAGAACAGGTGCACTTCCTCATACCCTCCAATCACAGGAGGATGTCGTATATTCATAGAACAGGCGCGCTTCCTTATCCCCTCCAATCACACGAGGACACTGTATATTCATAGAACAGGCGCACTTCCTCATACCCTCCAATCACACGAGGACGTCGTATATTTATAGAACAGGCACGCGTCGTATATTTATATGTCGTATATTTATAGAACAGGCACGAGGACGTCGTATATTTATAGAACAGGCACGCTTCCTCATACCCTCCAATCACACGAGGACGTCGTATATTCAAAGAACAGGCGCGCTTCCTCATACCCTCCAATCTCAGGAGGATATCGTATATTCATAGAACAGGCGCAGTTTCTCACACCCTCCAATCACACAAGGACGTCGTATATTCATAGAACAGGTGCACTTCCTCATACCCTCCAATCACAGGAGGACGTCGTATATTCATAGAACAGGCGCACTTCCTTATACCCTCCAATCACACGAGGACGTCGTTTATTCATAGAACAGGTGCACTTCCTCATACCCTCCAATCACATGAGGACGTCGTATATTTATAGAACAGGCGCACTTCCTCATACCCTCCAATCACACGAGGACGTTGTATATTCATAGAACAGGCGCACTTCCTCATACCCTCCAATCACAAGAAGACATCGTATATTCATAGAACAGGCGCAGTTCCTCATACCCTCCAATCACACGAAGACGTTGTATATTCATAGAACAGGTGCACTTCCTCATACCCTCCAATCACAGGAGGATGTCGTATATTCATAGAACAGGCGCGCTTCCTTATCCCCTCCAATCACACGAGGACACTGTATATTCATAGAACAGGCGCACTTCCTCATACCCTCCAATCACACAAGGATGTCGTATATTTATAGAACAGGCACGCGTCGTATATTTATACGTCGTATATTTATAGAACAGGCACGAGGACGTCGTATATTTATAGAACAGGCACGCTTCCTCATACCCTCCAATCACACGAGGACGTTGTATATTCAAAGAACAGGCGCGCTTCCTCATACCCTCCAATCACACGAGGACGTCGTATATTTATAGTACAGGCACACTTCCTCATACCCTCCAATCACAGGACGTCCTATATTCATAGAACACGCGCACTTCCTCATACCCTCCAATCACACGAGGACAACGTATATTCATAGAACTGGCGCACTTCCTCATACAATCCAATCACACGAGGACGTCGTATATTCATAGAACAGGCGCACTTCCTCATACCCTCCAATCACACGAGGACGTCGTATATTCATAGAACAGGCGCACTTCCTCATACCCTCCAATCACACGAGGACGTCGTATATTCATAGAACAGGCGCGCTTCCTCATACCCTCCAATCACACGAGGACGTCGTATATTCATAGTACAGGCACACTTCCTCATACCCTCCAATCACAGGAGGACGTCGTATATTCATAGAACAGGCGCACTTCCTCATACCCTCCAATCACAGGAGGACGTCGTATATTCATAGAACAGGCGCACTTCCTCATACCCTCCAATCACATGAGGACGTTGTATATTCATAGAACTGGCGCACTTCCTCATACAATCCAATCACATGAGGACGTTGTATATTCATAGAACAGGCGCACTTCCTCATACCCTCCAATCACACGAGGACGGCGTATATTCATAGAACAGGTGCACCTCCTCATACCCTCCAATCACACGAGGATGTCGTATATTCATAGAACAGGCGCACTTCCTCATACCCTCCAATCACACGAGGACGTCATATATTCATAGGACATGCGCACTTCCTCATACCCTCCAATCACATGAGGACGTCGTATATTCATAGAACAGTCGCTTTTCCTCATACCCTCCAATCACAGGAGGACGTTGTATATTCATAGAACAGGCGCACTTCCTCATACCCTCCAATCACACGAGGACGTCGTATATTCATAGAACAGGCGCACTTCCTAATACCCTCCAATCGCACGAGGACGTCGTATATTCATAGAACAGGCGCGCTTCCTCATACTATCCAATCACACGAGGACGTCGTATATTCATAGAACAGGCTCACTTCCTCATACCCTCCAATCACACGAGGACGTCATATATTCATAGGACATGCGCACTTCCTCATACCCTCCAATCACATGAGGACGTCGTATATTCATAGAACAGTCGCTTTTCCTCATACCCTCCAATCACAGGAGGACGTTGTATATTCATAGAACAGGCGCACTTCCTCATACCCTCCAATCACACGAGGACGTCGTATATTCATAGAACAGGCGCACTTCCTAATACCCTCCAATCGCACGAGGACGTCGTATATTCATAGAACAGGCGCGCTTCCTCATACTATCCAATCACACGAGGACGTCGTATATTCATAGAACAGGCTCACTTCCTCATACCCTCCAATCACACAAGGACGTCGTATATTCATAGAACAGGCTCACTTCCTCATACCCTCCAATCACAGGAGGACGTCGTATATTCATAGAACAGGCGCACTTCCTCATACCCTCCAATCACACGAGGGCGTTGTATATTCATAGAAAGGGCGCACTTCCTCATACCCTCCAATCACAGGAGGACGTCGTATATTCATAGAACAGGCGCACTTCCTCATACCCTCCAATCACACGAGGGCGTTGTATATTCATAGAACAGGCGCACTTCCTCATACCCTCCAATCACCGGAGGACTTCGTATATTCATAGAACAGGCACACTTCCTCATACCCTCCAATCACACGAGGACGTTGTATATTCATAGAACAGGCGCACTTCCTCATACCCTCCAATCACAGGAGGACGTCGTATATTCATAGAACAGGCACACTCCCTCATACCCTCCAATCACAGGAGGACGTCGTATATTCATAGAACAGGCTCACTTCAGCATACCCTCCAATCACACGAGGACGTCGTATATTCATAGAACAGGCGCGCTTCCTCATACCCTCCAATCAAAGGAGGACGTCGTATTTTCAAATAGCAGGTGCACTTCCTCATACCCTCCAATCACAGGAGGACGTCGTATATTCATAGAACAGGCGCACTTCCTCCTACCCTCCAATCACATGAGGACGTCGTATATTCATAGAACAGGCGCACTTCCTCATACCCTCCAATCACACGAGGACGTCGTATATTCATAGAACAGGCGCGCTTCCTTATACCCTCCAATCACACAAGGACGTTGTATATTTATAGAACAGGCACGCTTCCTCATACCCTCCAATCACACGAGGACGTCGTATATTCATAGAACAGGCGCGCTTCCTCATACCCTCCAATCACACGAGGACGTTGTATATTCATAGTACAGGCACACTTCCTCATACCCTCCAATCACAGGAGGACGTTGTATATTCATAGAACAGGCGCACTTCCTCATACCCTCCAATCACAGGAGGACGTCGTATATTCATAGAACAGGCGCTCTTCCTCATACCCTCCAATCACACGAGGACGTCGTATATTCATAGAACAGGCGCACTTCCTCATACCCTCCAATCACACGAGGACGGCGTATATTCATAGAACAGGTGCACCTCCTCATACCCTCCAATCACACGAGGATGTCGTATATTCATAGAACAGGCGCACTTCCTCATACCCTCCAATCACACGAGGACGTCATATATTCATAGGACATGCGCACTTCCTCATACCCTCCAATCACATGAGGACGTCGTATATTCATAGAACAGTCGCTTTTCCTCATACCCTCCAATCACAGGAGGACGTTGTATATTCATAGAACAGGCGCACTTCCTCATACCCTCCAATCACACGAGGACGTCGTATATTCATAGAACAGGCGCACTTCCTAATACCCTCCAATCGCACGAGGACGTCGTATATTCATAGAACAGGCGCGCTTCCTCATACTATCCAATCACACGAGGACGTCGTATATTCATAGAACAGGCTCACTTCCTCATACCCTCCAATCACACAAGGACGTCGTATATTCATAGAACAGGCTCACTTCCTCATACCCTCCAATCACAGGAGGACGTCGTATATTCATAGAACAGGCGCACTTCCTCATACCCTCCAATCACACGAGGGCGTTGTATATTCATAGAAAGGGCGCACTTCCTCATACCCTCCAATCACAGGAGGACGTCGTATATTCATAGAACAGGCGCACTTCCTCATACCCTCCAATCACACGAGGGCGTTGTATATTCATAGAACAGGCGCACTTCCTCATACCCTCCAATCACCGGAGGACTTCGTATATTCATAGAACAGGCACACTTCCTCATACCCTCCAATCACACGAGGACGTTGTATATTCATAGAACAGGCGCACTTCCTCATACCCTCCAATCACAGGAGGACGTCGTATATTCATAGAACAGGCACACTCCCTCATACCCTCCAATCACAGGAGGACGTCGTATATTCATAGAACAGGCTCACTTCAGCATACCCTCCAATCACACGAGGACGTCGTATATTCATAGAACAGGCGCGCTTCCTCATACCCTCCAATCAAAGGAGGACGTCGTATTTTCAAATAGCAGGTGCACTTCCTCATACCCTCCAATCACAGGAGGACGTCGTATATTCATAGAACAGGCGCACTTCCTCCTACCCTCCAATCACATGAGGACGTCGTATATTCATAGAACAGGCGCACTTCCTCATACCCTCCAATCACACGAGGACGTCGTATATTCATAGAACAGGCGCGCTTCCTTATACCCTCCAATCACACAAGGACGTTGTATATTTATAGAACAGGCACGCTTCCTCATACCCTCCAATCACACGAGGACGTCGTATATTCATAGAACAGGCGCGCTTCCTCATACCCTCCAATCACACGAGGACGTTGTATATTCATAGTACAGGCACACTTCCTCATACCCTCCAATCACAGGAGGACGTTGTATATTCATAGAACAGGCGCACTTCCTCATACCCTCCAATCACAGGAGGACGTCGTATATTCATAGAACAGGCGCTCTTCCTCATACCCTCCAATCACACGAGGACGTCGTATATTCATAGAACTGGCGCACTTCCTCATACAATCCAATCACACGAGGACGTCGTATATTCATAGAACAGGCGCACTTCCTCATACCCTCCAATCACACGAGGACGTCGTATATTCATAGAACAGGTGCACTTCCTCATACCCTCCAATCACACGAGGACGTTGTATATTCATAGAACAGGCGCACTTCCTCATACCCTCCAATCACAGGAGGACGTCGTATATTCATAGAACAGGCACACTCCCTCATACCCTCCAATCACAGGAGGACGTCGTATATTCATAGAACAGGCTCACTTCAGCATACCCTCCAATCACACGAGGACGTCGTATATTCATAGAACAGGCGCGCTTCCTCATACCCTCCAATCAAAGGAGGACGTCGTATTTTCAAATAGCAGGTGCACTTCCTCATACCCTCCAATCACAGGAGGACGTCGTATATTCATAGAACAGGCGCACTTCCTCCTACCCTCCAATCACATGAGGACGTCGTATATTCATAGAACAGGCGCACTTCCTCATACCCTCCAATCACACGAGGACGTCGTATATTCATAGAACAGGCGCGCTTCCTTATACCCTCCAATCACACGAGGACGTTGTATATTTATAGAACAGGCACGCTTCCTCATACCCTCCAATCACACGAGGACGTCGTATATTCATAGAACAGGCGCGCTTCCTCATACCCTCCAATCACACGAGGACGTTGTATATTCATAGTACAGGCACACTTCCTCATACCCTCCAATCACAGGAGGACGTTGTATATTTATAGAACAGGCGCACTTCCTCATACCCTCCAATCACAGGAGGACGTCGTATATTCATAGAACAGGCGCTCTTCCTCATACCCTCCAATCACACGAGGACGTCGTATATTCATAGAACTGGCGCACTTCCTCATACAATCCAATCACACGAGGACGTCGTATATTCATAGAACAGGCGCACTTCCTCATACCCTCCAATCACACGAGGACGTCGTATATTCATAGAACAGGTGCACTTCCTCATACCCTCCAATCACACGAGGACGTCGTATATTCATAGAACAGGCACACTTCCTCATACTCTCCAATCACAGGAGGACATTGTATATTCATAGAACAGGCGCACTTCCTCATACCCTCCAATCACATGAGGACGTCGTATATTCATAGAATAGGCGCACTTCCTCATACCCTCCAATCACACAAGGACGTCGTATATTTATAGAATAGGCGCACTTCATCATACCCTCCAATCACACGAGGACGGCGTATATTCATAGAACAGGTGCACTTCCTCATACCCTCCAATCACACGAGGATGTTGTATATTCATAGAACAGGCGCACTTCCTCATACCCTCCAATCACACAAGGACGTCGTATATTCATAGGACAGGCGCACTTCCTCATACCCTCCAATCACAGGAGGATGTCGTATATTCATAGAACAGGTGCACTTCCTCATACCCTCCAATCACACGAGGACGTCGTATATTCATAGAACACGCGCACTTCCTCTAACCCTCCAATCACACGAGGACGTCGTATATTCATAGAACAGGCGCACTTTCTCATACCCTCCAATCACACGAGGACGTTGTATATTCATAGAACAGGCGCACTTCCTCATACCCTCCAATCACAGGAGGACGTTGTATATTCATAGAACAGGCACACTCCCTCATACCCTCCAATCACAGGAGGACGCCGTATATTTATAGAGCAGGCTCACTTCCTCATACCCTCCAATCACACGAGGACGTTGTATATTCATAGAACAGGCGCAGTTCCTCATACCCTCCAATCATACGAAGACGTCGTAAATTCATAGAACAGGCACACTTCCTCATACCCTCCAATCACAGGAGGACGTCGTATATTCATAGAACAGGCGCACTTCCTCATACCCTCCAATCACACAAGGACGTCGTATATTCGTAGAACAGGCGCGCTTCCTCATACCCTCCAATCACACGAGGACGTCGTATATTCATAGAACAGGCGCGCTTCCTCATACCCTCCAATCAAAGGAGGACGTCGTATATTCATATAACAGGTGCACTTCCTCATACCCTCCAATCACACGAGGACGTCGTAAATTCATAGAACAGGCGCACTTCTTCAAACCCTCCAATCACAGGAGGACGTCGTATATTCATAGAACAGGCGCACTTCCTCCTACCCTCCAATCACACAAGGACGTCGTATATTCATAGAACAGGCGCTCTTCCTCCTACCCTCCAATCACAGGAGGACGTCGTATATTCATAGAACAGGCGCACTTCCTCCTACCCTCCAATCACACGAGGACGTCGTATATTCATAGAACAGGCGCACTTCCTCATACCCTCCAATCACTCGAGGACGTCGTATATTCATAGAATAGGCGCACTTCCTCATACCCTCCAATCACACGAGGACGTCTTATATTCATAGAACAGGCGTACTTCCTCATACCCTCCAATCACACAAGGATGTCGTATATTCATAGAACAGGCGCACTTCCTCATACCCTCCAATCACACGAGGACGTCGTATATTCATAGAACAGGCGCTCTTCCTCATACCCTCCAATCACACGAGGACGTTGTATATTTATAGAACAGGCACGCTTCATCATACCCTCCAATCACACGAGGACGTTGTATATTTATAGAACAGGCACGCTTCCTCATACCCTCCAATCACACGAGGACGTCGTATATTCATAGAACAGGCGCGCTTCCTCATACCCTCCAATCACACGAGGACGTTGTATATTCATAGTACAGGCACACTTCCTCATACCCTCCAATCACAGGAGGACGTTGTATATTCATAGAACAGGCGCACTTCCTCATACCCTCCAATCACAGGAGGACGTCGTATATTCATAGAACAGGCGCTCTTCCTCATACCCTCCAATCACACGAGGACGTCGTATATTCATAGAACTGGCGCACTTCCTCATACAATCCAATCACACGAGGACGTCGTATATTCATAGAACAGGCGCACTTCCTCATACCCTCCAATCACACGAGGACGTCGTATATTCATAGAACAGGTGCACTTCCTCATACCCTCCAATCACACGAGGACGTTGTATATTCATAGAACAGGCGCACTTCCTCATACCCTCCAATCACAGGAGGACGTCGTATATTCATAGAACAGGCACACTCCCTCATACCCTCCAATCACAGGAGGACGTCGTATATTCATAGAACAGGCTCACTTCAGCATACTCTCTAATCACACGAGGACGTCGTATATTCATAGAACAGGCGCGCTTCCTCATACCCTCCAATCAAAGGAGGACGTCGTATTTTCAAATAGCAGGTGCACTTCCTCATACCCTCCAATCACAGGAGGACGTCGTATATTCATAGAACAGGCGCACTTCCTCCTACCCTCCAATCACATGAGGACGTCGTATATTCATAGAACAGGCGCACTTCCTCATACCCTCCAATCACACGAGGACGTCGTATATTCATAGAACAGGCGCGCTTCCTTATACCCTCCAATCACACGAGGACGTTGTATATTTATAGAACAGGCACGCTTCCTCATACCCTCCAATCACACGAGGACGTCGTATATTCATAGAACAGGCGCGCTTCCTCATACCCTCCAATCACACGAGGACGTTGTATATTCATAGTACAGGCACACTTCCTCATACCCTCCAATCACAGGAGGACGTTGTATATTTATAGAACAGGCGCACTTCCTCATACCCTCCAATCACAGGAGGACGTCGTATATTCATAGAACAGGCGCTCTTCCTCATACCCTCCAATCACACGAGGACGTCGTATATTCATAGAACTGGCGCACTTCCTCATACAATCCAATCACACGAGGACGTCGTATATTCATAGAACAGGCGCACTTCCTCATACCCTCCAATCACACGAGGACGTCGTATATTCATAGAACAGGTGCACTTCCTCATACCCTCCAATCACACGAGGACGTCGTATATTCATAGAACAGGCACACTTCCTCATACTCTCCAATCACAGGAGGACATTGTATATTCATAGAACAGGCGCACTTCCTCATACCCTCCAATCACATGAGGACGTCGTATATTCATAGAATAGGCGCACTTCCTCATACCCTCCAATCACACAAGGACGTCGTATATTTATAGAATAGGCGCACTTCATCATACCCTCCAATCACACGAGGACGGCGTATATTCATAGAACAGGTGCACTTCCTCATACCCTCCAATCACACGAGGATGTTGTATATTCATAGAACAGGCGCACTTCCTCATACCCTCCAATCACACAAGGACGTCGTATATTCATAGGACAGGCGCACTTCCTCATACCCTCCAATCACAGGAGGATGTCGTATATTCATAGAACAGGTGCACTTCCTCATACCCTCCAATCACACGAGGACGTCGTATATTCATAGAACACGCGCACTTCCTCTAACCCTCCAATCACACGAGGACGTCGTATATTCATAGAACAGGCGCACTTTCTCATACCCTCCAATCACACGAGGACGTTGTATATTCATAGAACAGGCGCACTTCCTCATACCCTCCAATCACAGGAGGACGTTGTATATTCATAGAACAGGCACACTCCCTCATACCCTCCAATCACAGGAGGACGCCGTATATTTATAGAGCAGGCTCACTTCCTCATACCCTCCAATCACACGAGGACGTTGTATATTCATAGAACAGGCGCAGTTCCTCATACCCTCCAATCATACGAAGACGTCGTAAATTCATAGAACAGGCACACTTCCTCATACCCTCCAATCACAGGAGGACGTCGTATATTCATAGAACAGGCGCACTTCCTCATACCCTCCAATCACACAAGGACGTCGTATATTCGTAGAACAGGCGCGCTTCCTCATACCCTCCAATCACACGAGGACGTCGTATATTCATAGAACAGGCGCGCTTCCTCATACCCTCCAATCAAAGGAGGACGTCGTATATTCATATAACAGGTGCACTTCCTCATACCCTCCAATCACACGAGGACGTCGTAAATTCATAGAACAGGCGCACTTCTTCAAACCCTCCAATCACAGGAGGACGTCGTATATTCATAGAACAGGCGCACTTCCTCCTACCCTCCAATCACACAAGGACGTCGTATATTCATAGAACAGGCGCTCTTCCTCCTACCCTCCAATCACAGGAGGACGTCGTATATTCATAGAACAGGCGCACTTCCTCCTACCCTCCAATCACACGAGGACGTCGTATATTCATAGAACAGGCGCACTTCCTCATACCCTCCAATCACTCGAGGACGTCGTATATTCATAGAATAGGCGCACTTCCTCATACCCTCCAATCACACGAGGACGTCTTATATTCATAGAACAGGCGTACTTCCTCATACCCTCCAATCACACAAGGATGTCGTATATTCATAGAACAGGCGCACTTCCTCATACCCTCCAATCACACGAGGACGTCGTATATTCATAGAACAGGCGCTCTTCCTCATACCCTCCAATCACACAAGGACGTTGTATATTTATAGAACAGGCACGCTTCATCATACCCTCCAATCACACGAGGACGTCGTATAGAACAGGCGCGCTTCCTCATACCCTCCAATCACACGAGGACGTTGTATATTCATAGTACAGGCACACTTCCTCATACCCTCCAATCACAGGAGGACGTTGTATATTCATACAACAGGCGCACTTCCTCATACCCTCCAATCACAGGAGGACGTCGTATATTCATAGAACAGGCGCTCTTCGTCATACCCTCCAATCACACGAGGACGTCTTATATTCATAGAACAGGCGTACTTCCTCATACCCTCCAATCACACAAGGATGTCGTATATTCATAGAACAGGCGCACTTCCTCATACCCTCCAATCACACGAGGACGTCGTATATTCATAGAACAGGCGCACTTCCTCATACCCTCCAATCACACGAGGACGTTGTATATTTATAGAACAGGCACGCTTCCTCATACCCTCCAATCACACGAGGACGTCGTATATTCATAGAACAGGCGCGCTTCCTCATAGATAAACCAAAAAAGAAGCAGCGCTGTATATTAAATATAAATAAATCACAAAAGTGAATAGTGATAAAAAAGTCCAAAGCAATCAAGTGCCAAATAAAGTCCAATATGTGAAAAAAGGAATCATCAAAGTGCAATGGGTAACCGGGCAACCGAGCCCATATTCGGCAGATAAAGTGGACCTGGATGGACCTTCACCACACCACAGTGTTAGATATGAAATGGGCGCTTACCAGATGGCAAGCTTTAAAAAGCTTGTGACCTTAACCCGGTCGGGGCCTTTCTTGAGAAGGGGACACCGTTTGGACACCTCCTCAAACCGTGGATGCCTCACTATTCTCCGTATAGGAAACCAGGATGCCGGGAAACCTGTGCCCCAGACGACGTCAGAAGTGTGACGAAACGTACGTCGGGCGTGCTGACGTGCTGACGTGCCGTATCCACCGTCTGCAGGACGGGTGTTCGTATTAGCCGGCCGGCTTTCCATGCTGTTTTTTATCCAACACACTGTAAGTGTAATTTTATGTCCTTTTAATAAATATCCTACCAGGATTACGCTATGTTGCTCTCCTTTCTCTTTTTGGGGCATTGTTTGTGAGATTTACCCCAGGTTATGGGCATAACTTCCCGGCATCCTGGTTTCCTATACCCTGGTTTCTCATACCCTCCAATCACACGAGGATGGCGTATATTCATAGAACAGGTGCACTTCCTCATACCCTCCAATCACACGAGGACGTCGTATATTCATAGAACAGGTGCACTTCCTCATACCCTCCAATCACACGAGGACGTCGTATATTCATAGAACAGGCGCACTTCCTCCTACCTTCCAATCACACGAGGACGTCGTATATACATAGAACAGGTGCACTTCCTCATACCCTCCAATCACACGAAGACATCGTATATTCATAGAACAGGCGCAGTTCCTCATACCCTCCAATCACACAAAGACGTTGTATATTCATAGAACAGGTGAACTTCCTCATACCCTCTAATCACAGGAGGGTGTCGTATATTCATAGAACAGGCGCGCTTCCTCATACCCTCCAATCACACGAGGGCATCGTATATTCATAGAACAGGTGCACTTCCTCATACCCTCCAATCACACGAAGATATTGTATATTCATAGAACAGGTGCACTTCCTCATACCCTCCAATCACAGGAGGATGTTGTATATTCATAGAACAGGTGCACTTCCTCATACCCTCCAATCACAGGAGGATGTTGTATATTCATAGAACAGGCGCACTTTCTTGTCAAACAGGTTATTGAAGTTTCTCGGTACAATCACACCGCACAACAAACGTGCCACCATTTACCTCCCGATAGGACAATTCTTCTTTTATTTTGTTATTTAAATAAAGGAACCCACAAGTGGGCAGATAGTACTCGCCACGTCAGCTGACAGTCACCCGTCATTGTTTCCCAAAGTAGTCTTCATAGCCTAATAATAATCTGGTACTCTGTATGGGCAAAACTATGTGAACCCCTCCTAATGATGGAGTTCAGGTGTCTCCAGTGAACGGTCCTGGCAATTCTCCATCATACAAAGACATTGTAGACAACCAACCTTTTGGTAAGTTTGGTGAAGACCCTTTTCTGTTCCAGCATGACTGTGCCACCCCTATGTACAAATCCAGCTCCATAAAGACATGGTGTGACCAGTTTGGTGTGGAGGAACTCAAGTGTCTTGCACAGAGCTCTGACTTCATCCCTACTGAACACATTTGGGATGAATCGGAATGCCGATGGTGAGCCAGGTCTTCTCATCCAACATCAGCACCTGACGCTATGAATGCTCTTTTGCCTAAATAGCCACCACCAAATATTTTCCAGTCTTCCTAGATGAGTGGAGGCCGGTATAATTGTAGAGGATGCTGACTCCATATAACCCGTCATGGTTTTACCAATTTGGTGTGGAGGAACTTGGGTGTCCTGCACAGAGCCCTGACCTCAACCCTACTGAATGCCTTTGGAATGAACTGGAACATCAATGGTGAGCCAGGTCTTCTTATCCAACATATGTACTTGACCTCACAAATGGCCACAAATTCCCACAGACACCCTCTAATATCTTGTAGGAAGCCTTACCAGTAGAAAAGAGCCAGCACATGGTGTGACCAGTTCGGTGTCTAGGAACTCCAATGGCCCAGACCTCATCCCTACTGAATACCTTTGGGATGAATTGGAAGGCCAATGGTGACCCAGGTCTTCTCATACAACATAAGTACCTGAGTCACAAATTTCAACAGATAACCTTCAAAATCTTGTGGAAAGTCTTCCCAACAGAGTGGAGGATGGTAAAGTCACAAAGGAGTAACTCTTTCTTGGTCGAACTGGATGGACTTGTGTCTTTTTTTCAACCAGATTTACTATATTAATTGTCCATGGGGAAGGTAAAATCCATAATATTCGCAATGGTTTTGTAATAGAACGGATGTATCCATGAAACTGATAGTTTGTATTTGCCATCAGCTTTCTGTCCAGTGACATTATTACCCCGACAGCCAGATTCCCCCAGCCATGGCAGGTGGATCTTATAAGCACCCAATGTCACCAGCCTCAGGGAGTTCTGACATTCCCTCAGAGAGTTCACCAGCAGGCACTTGGAATGGAAGTTCTCCTTCAGCTGCACTGCTGTGGAAACTCCCTCCAAATACACAGATAGTAAACTTCCCTGATAAGTACGGATTCCCTCTGTTAGGACTTGTTCTGTGCTGTCTCTGTACATAGGGGGGGGGGGGGGGTGTGGGGGGGGGCATTCCACATTCAGAGAGCTGAGGACACAATGCTACAGGCACACCGCCAACCAGTAAGGACTGGGAGTCCACTGAGGGCCATGGAGCTCTTATATTCAGACTAGCTGAGAAAAGCTCATCTGCTATATGGGCAATGTTCGGCTTTATAACCTTCGACCCCGACAGATGGCAACTAAGCAACAAAACATCATGAAAATAATGATTGTTTAACCGTTTAATGACCATTTTTCTGCATGTTGTTGCCGTAATATCCGGAGTAAATGCAATGTCCCACCAATTTCACCGGTAATAAAGTCACAGCTGGACTCTGGCAGATATAAGAATGAATAGATGACAATCCGGGATCATGTGAATTTCTGGATTCATTTACAGTGGAACTAAAAGTAACAAATGAAGAAATGGGAGCAGGCCAGCTCTGTGTGTACTTACCTTCCTATTGGAGGTCTTCCTTAGAACACACGCATGTGCAACTCAGCATATGTTCTTGGCATACCCCCGAGCCGGAATGAAGGAATTCCTCTGCACGTGTGACGGCATTTCCCGACCCGGCAACCGCGAGAGGCTGAGATGATGTTGGTGCCGGTGAGGGACCTCAAATCATTGGAGTGGAGGTAAGTACTTATAGAGTTTACTTATGATCCTGGTACTAGAAACCCCTGATTGGGTCTATCAGTTTCCTGTGATCCCAATACTATTATTATAATAATACACAATTTATATAGCGCCAACAGTTTACGCAGCGCTTTACAATGTAGAGAGGGGACAGCACAATTACAGTACAGTTCAATACAGAAGGGACAGGGGGGCCCGGCTCGTAGAGCTTACATTCTAAAGGAGGGGGAGGTGGTACAAAAGGTAATAGATGCAGGGAATGATTTGATGGGGGTGGCTAGAAGTTCCTAGAAGTAATAGAAGTTCCTGATTGGGTCACTCAGTCTCCGGTGATCCTGATACTAGACGTCACTGATTGGGTCTATCAGTCTCTTGTGATCCCAGTACTAGACGTCCCTGATTCGGTCTAACAGTCTCCTGTGGGTCCGGTACTGGAAGTTCGTTATTGGGTCTATCAGCCTCCAGTGATCCTGGTACAAGAAGTTCCTGATTGGGTCTATCAGTCTCCGGTGATCCCAGTACTGGATGTTCCTGATTGGGTCTATCAGTCTCCAGTGATCCCAGTACTGGATGTTCCTGATTGGGTCTATCAGTCTCCGGTGATCCTGTTACTAGAAGTTCCTGATTGCTTATATCAGTCTCCTGTGATCCCCGTACTAGAAGTCCCTGATTGGGTCTATCAGTCTCCAGTGATCCCGGTACTGGATGTTTCTGATTGGGTCTATCAGTCTCCGGTGATCCTGTTACTAGAAGTTCCTGATTGCTTATATCAGTCTCCTGTGATCCCCGTACTAGAAGTCCCTGATTGGGTCTATCAGTCTCCTGTGATCCCGGTACTAGAAGTCGCTGATTGGGTCTATCAGTCTCCGGTGATCCTGGTACTAGAAGTTCCTGATTGGGTCTATCAGTCTCCTGTGATCCCCGCATTAGAGGTTCCCGATTGGGTCTATCAGTCTCTTGTGATCTTGGTACTAGAAGTTCCTGATTGGGTCTATCAGTCTCCTGTGATCCTGGTACTAGAAGTTCCTGATTGGGTCTATTAGTTTCCAGTGATCCCAGTGCTAGAAGCTCCTGATTATGTCTATCAGTCTGCTGTGATGATTCCGGTACTAGAAGCTCCTGATTGGGTCTATCGGTCTCCTGTGATTCCGGTAGTAGAAGTTCCTGTTTGGGTCTATCAGTCTCCTGTGATCCCAATACTAGAAGTTCCTGATTGGGTCTATCAGTCTCCGGTGATCCCGGAACTAGAAGTTAATGATTGGATCTATCAGTGTCCTGTGATCCCAATACTAGAAGTTTGTGATTGGGCCTATCAGTCTCTTGTGATCCTGGTACTGCAAGTTCGTGATTGGGTCCATAAGTCTCCTGTGATCCCGGTACTAGAAGTCACTGATGGCCCTCTACCACCTTCCTAATTCTGGGTTGTACCAACTTGGCCTCCACCACCTTCCTACTGCTGGGTGTACCAACATGGCCTCTGCTACCTTCCTCCTGCTGGGTGTACCAACATGGCCTCCACAACCTTCCTACTGCTGGGTGTACCAACATCGCCTCTGCTACCTTCCTACTGCTGGGTGTACCAACATGGCCCCCGCCACCTTCCTACTGCTGGGTGTACCAACATGGCCTCTGCCACCTTCCTACTGCTGGGTGTACAAACATGTCCTCTGCCACCTTCCTACTGCTGGGTGTACAAACATGGCCTCTGCCACCTTCCTACTGGTGGCATCCAGCTTCTTTCACAGATGTCACTATACTATATTTATTTATATACGCTCACTTTATTGCTAAATTTACTCTGAAATTCAAGACATAGCTGGGTGTAGTAAGAGGTCCGCATGGGTGTTCTATCATATTATCGCTACCCGTCAGATCATGAAGTGTTTGGAACGCATAGTGCATGTGCAGTAAGTAGTTTTTGGTCAGAATGTCACTTCTATTACACAATCTGATGGGTAGCGGTAATCTGATAGAACACCAGCAGGTGGATGAAGCCTTCTACTTACACAAAGCCACGGGTTTTCATTACAACTTTCTAGATACTGGCGTCCTAACAACCAATGACGTCATCAGTTGATAAGAAGGATGTCTGTGGCTTCCATGGCATCTTTGTTTGACACTCCTCTGCTCAGCACTGGGGTCACATTAGCTGACTGATGGAGAGAAATTGAGGGAGAGGAGAAACATTGGAATACTAGTCAGTACCAGTGTGTGAAAGTGTATTTGCTTTAGCAGAATAAATCACCTCCAACGTTGGGTGTCCTACATGTGTGGATGTTGCCTCATCTAAAACTATTAGAATTGTTTTTTACATTTTAGAATGGGGTGCCTGGCGACTGTTCATCATTTTAAAGGGCGCCTAAACTACAAAAAGGTCAAGAAACCCCAATATAGAGGAGGTTCGGTGGTAGAGGTCTCACAAACATTGTAACTTTGATGTCCGTTTTATTGATGAGATGGATGGAAATGTATACAATGTATCTGCACATTACACAGGAAGTCATTATAGAACCCGGAGAGGAAGTGATGCCGATATCATCAGCAAGATGGAAACATTGTTCCTAAGGGGAAAAACTCTGATAGTGAACCCAGACGGGGCGGGGGTAAGGACACTGTTTTGAAGGGGGGACACTGTTCTGAAGGGGGGCACTGCTCTGAAGGGAGGCGAGAACACTGCTCTGAATGGGGGGGGGGGAACACTGCTCTGAAGGGGGGGGGCACTGCTCTGAAGGGGGGGAGAACACTGCTCTGAAGGGGGGGAGAACACTGCTCTGAAGGGGGGGGGACACTGCTCTGAAGGGGAGGGGAACACTGCTCTGAAGGGGGGGAGAACACTGCTCTTAAGGGGGGAGAACACTGCTCTTAAGGGGGAGAGAACACTGCTCTAAAGGAGGGGGAAACACTGCTCTGAAGGGGAGGGGAACACTGCTCTGAAGGGGGTGAGAACAATGCTCTTAAGGGGGGAGAACACTGCTCTTAAGGGGGAGAGAACACTGCTCTAAAGGAGGGGGAAACACTGCTCTGAAGGGGGGAGAACACTGCTCTGAAAGGGGGGACACTGCTCTGAAGGGGGGGAGAACACTGCTCTGAAGGGGGGGGAGAACACTGCTCTGAAAGGTGGGACACTGCTCTGAAGGGGGGGCACTGCTCTGAAGGGGGGGAGAACACTGCTCTGAAGGGGGGAGAACACTACTCTGAAAGGGGGGAGGACACTGCTCTGAAGGGGGGAACACTGCTCTGAAGTAGGGGAAGACTGCTCTGAAGGGGGGGGGGACACTGCTCTGAAGGGGGGGCAACACTGCTCTGAAGGAGGGGGGAGAACACTGCTCTGAAGGGGGGGAACACTGCTCTGAAGGGGGGGACACTGCTCTGAAGGGGGGGAGAACACCTCTCTGAAGAGGGGGACACTGCTCTGAAGGGGGGGAGAACACTGCTCTGAAGGGGGACGACACTGCTCTGAAGGAGGGGGAGAACACTGCTCTGAAGGGGGGGCAACACTGCTCTGAAGGGGGTAGAACGCTGCTCTGAAGGGGGGCACTGTTCTGAAGGGGGGGGGGGAACACTGTTCTGAAGGGGAGAACACTGCTCTAAAGGGGGGGACACTGCTCTGAAGGTGAAGGGGGGAGGACACTACTCTGAAGGGGAGAACACTGCTCTGAAGGGGGGGAGAACACTGCTCTGAAGGGGGGGAGAACAAGGCTCTGAAAGGGGGGGACACTGCTCTGAAGGGTGGAGAACACTGCTCTAAAAGGGGGGGTGCGACGCTGCTCTGAAAGGGGAGGACACTGCTCTGAAGGGGGGGGCACTGCTCTGAAGGGGGGAGAACACTGCTCTTAAGGGGGAGAGAACACTGCTCTAAAGGAGGGGGAAACACTGCTCTGAAGGGGGGAGAACACTGCTCTAAAAGGGGGGACACTGCTCTGAAGGGGGCACTGCTGTCAGAGAACCGTCACTAACGCTCGTTCCAGGGTGCCAGCCGGACGTACGATAAGAACGAGCGAGCCCCGGACTAGGCACGCACGTAATGCGATCGTACGAACGAGGGCACGTCAGCGCGTGCACGCTCGCACACTAACGAATCACGGCGCAAGGCGCCCTATTTAAACGATCAGCAGACTAGCATCAATGCTGGATTGTCTCAGCTCGTTCCTGAACCCTTGCTGTTGCCTTGTTTACTTGACCCTGATCTTGAACCTCTGCTTGCCTTGACTACCCCCTCGGATCACCCCTACATCTCTGCCTGCCTTGCTTCCTGTATTGAACCCGGCTTGGACTCTTGACTACGGCTCTGTCTCCTGATTCGGTACCCCGCTGCCAGTTTGTTGCCAACCTCCGCCAGTCCCTGACCACGTCTCTGCCTGCCGATTGTGTACCTCGTTGCCAGTACGTTGCCAACTCCTGCCTGCCTTGACCCTGCAAGTTCCTCTGCTGGACCTCTCTTGCATCCATCCGGGGATCAGCACCTCAGCTTCCTTCCGAAGACTTCTGGGTTCCTGATCCTGCCAGCAGGCACCTGCACCCTTCCGCCGCCCTAGCAACCCTGTCTCAACCTCCAGGGACGCTAGGACCGGGACCGTGCAAGAGGCCGCCCTCGTCATTTCAGACTCCGCTGTAAGGTACGTGACAGTACAATCCAGCCAGAAATGGAGTCTGAAAGGGGGGCCTCAGCTATGGACGCTCTGTGTCAACAGATCGCAAATCTCGCTCAAGCAGTTCAGGGCCTGCAAGATGGCTACCAACGACTTGAACAGCGAGTGGAGTCTCTCTCTCCAAGTACCTCAGCACCTCGGACCACAGCACCTGCATCATCAACTCCAGTTTCTACACCCACAGTAGTGGTGCCACCCCCAGAACCACGAGTTCCTGCTCCGGAGAAATTTATGGGTGACCGCAGCAAATTCCGTGCTTTCAGGAATGCCTGCCATTTGTACTTCTTGCTTCAGCCCCGCACCTTTTCTTTGGAAAGTACCAAGGTGGGGTTCATCATTTCATTACTGCAGGGAGAACCTCAGACCTGGGCTCATCATTTACTGGAACAAGCCAGTCCCTTGCTGGGTACCATGGACTCTTTTTTGGATGAAATGGCCAAACTGTATGATGATCCCCAGCGTACTACCACAGCAGAGGCCAGCCTCCACACCCTCCAGCAGGGTCGTAGGCCCGTGGAGGACTATGTTACAGACTTTAAACGATGGAGTACCGACACACATTGGAACGACGCCGCTCTCCGTTTTCAGTTCCGTTTAGGGCTTTCGGAGGCACTCAAGGATGAACTAGCTCGTGTGGGGATCCCTGATTCCCTCGAAGAACTAATTCAACTGTCCATTCAGATCGATCGCCGGCTGAGGGAGCGAAGATCCGAAAGGACCAGCCAGTATCGGCCCATGTGGATGCTACCCAGGGTACCCAGTCGCCTACCTACCTCCACACCCCCACTATCTGCTTCTACCACTGAACCTCCAGAACCAATGCAGTTGGGTTTGCTTCGTGCACCCTTGACTCCGGAAGAAAAACAACGCCGTCGTATGAATAATCTCTGTCTCTACTGCGGGGGAGCCGGTCATTACGCCAATATGTGTCCCAACAAGACCCGTAAGTGTGACTCACCTCTTCTTGATCGATATGCATTAACTCTAGCAAGAACGACTCACATTGCTGTTCCTGTCTCTCTACAGCTTCCAGAAGGGGTGCTTCAGATCCAGGCCATAATTGACTCCGGTGCCTGCAGTTGCTTCATTGACCGTGCCTTTGCCCTGCAACACAACATTCCGCTGCGATCGAAGCAACATAAACTATTCATCCGATTAGCTGATGGGTCCAATATCAAATCTGGGCCTATCATCCAAGAAACCCAACCTTTGCCTGCCAACATCTTACCCAATCACCAAGAACTGTTGTGCCTGGACGTTATATCCTCACCACTTTTTCCGATCATTTTAGGAATGCCATGGTTGCAAGCACACAACCCACAGATAGACTGGACAACCGGCCAGGTAGTCTTTCAGTCCTCCTACTGTCTCAAGAACTGTCTCCAGGTCCTCCACCACACAGCTCCAGTTATTGGGTGTCTCAAACCAGTATCCGAATCCCAAGACCTTGTCCCATCCGTGTACCATGATTTCTTGGATGTTTTCGACAAGCAGAAAGCTGATACTCTTCCCCCGCACCGGGCCTACGATTGCCCGATTGAACTTTTACCAGGGGCTGAAATCCCATTTGGGAGGATCTTTCCTCTGTCAGAGCCTGAACTCGCAGTCCTAAAAGACTATGTGAATGAGAACCTCAAGAAGGGGTTCATCCGTCACTCAACATCACCAGCCGGGGCAGGAATATTCTTTGTTGAAAAGAAAGACCATTCGCTCCGTCCATGTGTGGATTACAGAGAGCTAAACCGGATCACCGTTAAAAATCGCTACCCCTTGCCTCTGATTCCAGAATTGCTCCAGAGACTCCGCTCTGCAAGAATATTCACCAAGTTAGATTTACGAGGTGCTTACAATCTGATCAGAATCAGGGAAGGAGACGAGTGGAAAACGGCCTTCCGGACTCGTTTTGGCCACTTTGAATACCTCGTCATGCCCTTCGGATTATGCAATGCTCCAGCAACCTTCCAGCATTTTGTGAATAATATTTTCAGAGACTTTCTAGATCTATTCATGATCGTCTACCTAGACGATATCCTAGTTTTCTCAGCCTCCTTAGATCTTCACCGTGTCCATGTGAAACAAGTCCTTCTGAGGCTAAGACAAAATGGACTCTATGCCAAGGCCGAGAAATGCGAATTTGAACGGCAGACCATCCACTTCCTCGGACTGGTGATTTCTACAGGAGGTATGGCAATGGATCCTCAAAAAGTCGCAGCTATAACGTCCTGGCCACCTCCCACTGATAAGAAAGGGGTACAACGGTTCGTCGGCTTCTCTAACTTCTACAGAAAATTCATTAAAAACTTCTCCGGTATCATCATGCCCATCACCCAGCTCACCAGGAAACAGAACCGTTTTCAATGGACAGAGGCAGCCCAAGCTGCTTTCGACAAGTTAAAGGGACTTTTTACCTCAGCTCCGTTATTAAAGCACCCTGACCCCGCTCTTCCATACATCCTGGAGGTGGACGCCTCAGAAAGCGCCGTAGGGGCCATCCTGTCCCAGCGCCAAGGACCCAAGGCTCTAATGCACCCTGTGGCCTTCTTCTCAAAGAAGTTGGGACCTTCAGAAAGGAACTATGATGTGGGGGACCGAGAACTATTGGCAATCAAATTGGCTTTAGAAGAGTGGCGGTACCTCTTGGAAGGAGCAACACACCCAATACTGATCTTCACGGATCATAAAAATTTGGAATACCTCAGGACCGCCAAACGCCTCAGGCCCAGACAAGCAAGGTGGGCTCTTTTCTTCTCACGCTTTAACTTCCACATAACCTACCGGCCCGGCTCCAAGAATGTGAAACCTGACGCGTTATCGCGTATGTTTACAGAAGTTGAAGTCCCACCTCAAACTGATACTATCCTGCAGGCTGGAAATTTTCTACTTACTCAAACCGACCTAATGTCACAGATCCGTCAAGCATCCAGGGAAGTCTCTCTGTCTCCAGATACAGACCTTCAGGAGAACGATGGGCTCTATTGGCGGGGTAATAAAATTTTCATACCACACAATTTACGTGCTACCATCCTACAGGTGTGTCATGACTACCCACTGGCCGGCCATTTTGGGGGATACAAAACCATGGATTTGATCCAGAGACATTTCTGGTGGCCTAATTTAGCAAAAGACTGCAGGAAATATGTTAACTCATGTTCAATCTGCCTCAGGAACAAGAACAGCAAGAACAAAGCGTGGGGACTATTGAGACCTCTACCCATTCCTGAGAGACCCTGGGATAAAATCGCAATGGACTTTATCGTAGAGCTCCCTCCATCAGGGGGGTTCTCATCTATTTTTGTAGTGGTAGACCGCCTCTCCAGGATGTCACACTTCATCCCTATGAAAGGGACCCCATCAGCAACTGAAACTGCTGAAGTCTTCGTTAAAGAGGTTGTTAGACTGCATGGAATCCCTAGTGACATCGTCTCGGATCGAGGAGTACAGTTTACTTCAAAATTTTGGAAAGCACTGTGCGAAGCGCTGGGCATCAAACTCAACTTTTCTTCGGCTTATCATCCCCAGTCCAACGGACAGACTGAGCGTACCAACCAAACGCTGGAGCAATATCTGCGTTGCTTCACCTCCTTCTCCCAAGAAGATTGGGCCTCACTTCTGCCGCTGGCAGAATTTGCATTTAACAACTCTGCCCATACCGCCACCAACCAATCACCCTTCTTCTCCAACTACGGGTTTCATCCTTCCTTCTTGCCTACATTGATTCCGGACTCTCCTTTGCCTGCAGTTCAGGACAGATTAAATTTCTTTGCTATCAATAACCAAGTGTTAAAGGATACCATTGCCAAAGCACAAGAGGTTAATAAGAGATTCTTTGACAGGAAGAGGAGAGGAGAACTAGATTTGAAGGTTGGTGATCGTGTGTGGCTGTCAACTTTGAATCTAAAACTTACCTGTCCATCCAGGAAATTGGGACCTAAATACCTAGGACCCTTTCCGGTCAAGAGAAAAATTAATCCAGTGGCTTATGAGCTCGAACTTCCCGATTCATTTAAAATTCACCCTGTGTTTCATACCTCTTTGTTGAAGCCTGATGTGGTCAATCCCTTTCCTGGTCGTGAAAGAGGGCCCCCAGAGGCCATAATGGTAGACGGGGAAGAAGAGTTTGAAATTGAGACCATTGTAGATTGCAGGAGAAGGCGGGGACAAAATCAATATTTAATTAAATGGAAGGGTTTTGGTCCAGAAGAAAACTCCTGGGAACCGGAAACGAACCTCCATGCCCCAAGACTCATACAAGCTTTCCATCGTGCTCATCCAGAAAGGAGGTCTCAGGTGGGCATCCGGAGGCTGCCCGTAAGGAGGGGGCAATGTCAGAGAACCGTCACTAACGCTCGTTCCAGGGTGCCAGCCGGACGTACGATAAGAACGAGCGAGCCCCGGACTAGGCACGCACGTAATGCGATCGTACGAACGAGGGCACGTCAGCGCGTGCACGCTCGCACACTAACGAATCACGGCGCAAGGCGCCCTATTTAAACGATCAGCAGACTAGCATCAATGCTGGATTGTCTCAGCTCGTTCCTGAACCCTTGCTGTTGCCTTGTTTACTTGACCCTGATCTTGAACCTCTGCTTGCCTTGACTACCCCCTCGGATCACCCCTACATCTCTGCCTGCCTTGCTTCCTGTATTGAACCCGGCTTGGACTCTTGACTACGGCTCTGTCTCCTGATTCGGTACCCCGCTGCCAGTTTGTTGCCAACCTCCGCCAGTCCCTGACCACGTCTCTGCCTGCCGATTGTGTACCTCGTTGCCAGTACGTTGCCAACTCCTGCCTGCCTTGACCCTGCAAGTTCCTCTGCTGGACCTCTCTTGCATCCATCCGGGGATCAGCACCTCAGCTTCCTTCCGAAGACTTCTGGGTTCCTGATCCTGCCAGCAGGCACCTGCACCCTTCCGCCGCCCTAGCAACCCTGTCTCAACCTCCAGGGACGCTAGGACCGGGACCGTGCAAGAGGCCGCCCTCGTCATTTCAGACTCCGCTGTAAGGTACGTGACAACTGCTCTGAAGGGGGGGGGAGAACACTGCTCTGAAAGGGGGGACACTGCTCTGAAGGGGGGGGCACTGCTCTGAAGGGGGAGAACACTACTCTGAAGGGGGGAGGACACTGCTCTGAAGGGGGAGGACACTGCTCTGAAGGGGGAGGACACTGCTCTGAAGGGGGGGAACACTGCTCTGAAGTGGGGGAAGACTGCTCTGAAGGGGGGGGACACTGCTCTGAAGGGGGGGGGCAACAGTGCTCTGAAGGAGGGGGGAGAACACTGCTCTGAAGGGGGAGAAACACTGCTCTGAAGGGGGGACACTGCTCTGAAGGGGGGAGAACACTGCTCTGAAGGGGGGAGAACACTGCTCTGAAGGGGGGCAACACTGCTCTGAAGGGGGGAGAACACTGCTCTTAAAGGGGGGAGAACACTGCTCTTAAGGGGGAGAGAACACTGCTCTTAAGGGGGAGAGAACACTGCTCTAAAGGAGGGGGAAACACTGCTCTGAAGGGGGGAGAACACTGCTCTAAAAGGGGGGACACTGCTCTGAAGGGGGGCACTGCTCTGAAGGGGGGGAGAACACTGCTCTGAAAGGGGGGACACTGCTCTGAAGGGGGGGCACTGCTCTGAAGGGGGGAGAACACTGCTCTAAAGGGGGGAGGACACTGCTCTGAAGGGGGGACACTGCTCTGAAGGGGGGGGACACTGCTCTGAAGGGGGGCAACACTGCTCTGAAGGAGGTGGAGAACACTGCTCTGAAGGGGGGGAAACACTGCTCTGAAGGGAAGGGACACTGCTCTGAAGGGGGGAAACACTGCTCTGAAGGGGGGGGGGGAGAACACTGCTCTGAAGGGGGGACACTGCTCTAAAGGGGGGGGGAACACTGCTCTGAAGGGGGAGAACACTGCTCTGAAGGGGGGACACTGCTCTGAAGGGGGGGGGGGGACACTGCTCTGAAGGGGGGGAGAACACTGCTCTGAAGGGGGGGGACACTGCTCTGAAGGGTGGAGAACACTGCTCTAAAAGGGGGGGTGCGACGCTGCTCTGAAAGGGGGGGACACTGCTCTGAAGGGGGGACACTGCTCTGAAGGGGGGGAGAACACTGCTCTTAAGAGGGGGAGAACACTGCTCTTAAGGGGGGAGAACACTGCTCTTAAGGGGGAGAGAACACTGCTCTTAAGGGGGAGAGAACACTGCTCTAAAGGAGGGGGAAACACTGCTCTGAAGGGGGGAGAACACTGCTCTAAAAGGGGGGACACTGCTCTGAAGGGGGGCACTGCTCTGAAGGGGGGGAGAACACTGCTCTGAAAGGGGGGACACTGCTCTGAAGGGTGGAGAACACTGCTCTAAAGGGGGGGGGGGGTGCGACGCTGCTCTGAAAGGGGGGGACACTGCTCTGAAGGGGGGGCACTGCTCTGAAGGGGGGGAGAACACTGCTCTTAAGGGGGGGAGAACACTGCTCTTAAGGGGGGAGAACACTGCTCTTAAGGGGGAGAGAACACTGCTCTTAAGGGGGAGAAAACACTGCTCTAAAGGAGGGACACTGCTCTGAAGGGGGCACTGCTCTGAAGGGGGGGGGACACTGCTCTGAAGGGGGGGAGGACACTGCTCTGAAGGGTGGGAACACTGCTCTGAAGTGGGGGAAGACAGCTCTGAAGGGGGGGGGGGACACTGCTCTAAAGGGGGGGGGGCAACACTGCTCTGAAGGAGGGGGGAGAACACTGCTCTGAAGGGGGAGAAACACTGCTCTGAAGGGGGGGACACTGCTCTGAAGGGGGGCAGAACACTGCTCTGAAGGGGGGCAACACTGCTCTGAAGGGGGGGAGAACACTGCTCTTAAGGGGGGGAGAACACTGCTCTTAAGGGGGGAGAACACTGCTCTTAAGGGGGAGAGAACACTGCTCTTAAGGGGGAGAGAACACTGCTCTAAAGGAGGGGGAAACACTGCTCTGAAGGGGGGCACTGCTCTGAAGGGGGGGGGAGAACACTGCTCTGAAGGGGGGGCACTGCTCTGAAGGGGGGGAGGACACTGCTCTGAAGGGGGGAGGACACTGCTCTGAAGGGGGGAACACTGCTCTGAAGTAGGGGAAGACTGCTCTGAAGGGGGGGGGACACTGCTCTGAAGGGGGGGCAACACTGCTCTGAAGGAGGGGGGAGAACACTGCTCTGAAGGGGGGGAAACACTGCTCTGAAGGGGGGGACACTGCTCTGAAGGGGGGAAACACTGCTCTGAAGGGGGGGGAGAACACTGCTCTGAAGGGGGGACACTGCTCTGAAGGGGGGGAGAACACTGCTCTGAAGGGGGACAACACTGCTCTGAAGGAGGGGGAGAACACTGCTCTGAAGGGGGGGGTAACACTGCTCTGAAGGGGGGAGAACGCTGCTCTGAAGGGGGGCACTGTTCTGAAGGGGGGGAACACTGTTCTGAAGGGGAGAACACTGCTCTAAAGGGGGGGACACTGCTCTGAAGGGGGGGGACACTGCTCTGAAGGTGAAGAGGGGAGGACACTACTCTGAAGGGGAGAACACTGCTCTGAAGGGGGGGAGAACACTGCTCTGAAGGTGGGGAGAACACTGCTCTGAAGGGGGGGACACTGCTCTGAAGGGTGAACACTGCTCTAAAAGGGGGGGGGGTGCGACGCTGCTCTGAAAGGGGGGGACACTGCTCTGAAGGGGGGACACTGCTCTAAAGGGGGGGGGGCACTGCTCTGAAGGGGGGGAGAACACTGCTCTTAAGGGGGGAGAACACTGCTCTTAAGGGGGGAGAACACTGCTCTTAAGGGGGAGAGAACACTGCTCTTAAGGGGGAGAGAACACTGCTCTAAAGGAGGGGGAAACACTGCTCTGAAGGGGGGAGAACACTGCTCTAAAAGGGGGGACACTGCTCTGAAGGGGGGCACTGCTCTGAAGGGGGGGAGAACACTGCTCTGAAAGGGGGGACACTGCTCTGAAGGGGGGGCACTGCTCTAAAGGGGGAGAACACTACTCTGAAGGGGGGGGGGACACTGCTCTGAAGGGGGGGAGGACACTTCTCTGAAGGGGGGGAACACTGCTCTGAAGTGGGGGAAGACTGCTCTGAAGGGGGGGGGACACTGCTCTGAAGGGGGGGGCAACACTGCTCTGAAGGAGGGGGAGAACACTGCTCTGAAGGGGGAGAAACACTGCTCTGAAGGGGGGGGACACTGCTCTGAAGGGGGAAAACACTGCTCTGAAGGGGGGGGGACACTGCTCTGAAGGGGGGGAGAACACTGCTCTGAAGGGGGGACACTGCTCTGAAGGGGGGCACTGCTCTGAGGGGGGGGAACACTGCTCTGAAGGGGGGGCACTGCTCTGAAGGGGGGAGAACACTGCTCTGAAGGGGGGGAGGACACTGCTCTGAAGGGGGGGAACACTGCTCTGAAGTGGGGGAAGACTGCTCTGAAGGGGGGGGGGACACTGCTCTGAAGGGGGGGGGGGGACACTGCTCTGAAGGGGGGAGGACACTGCTCTGTAGGGGGAAAACACTGCTCTAAAGGAGGGGGAAACACTGCTCTGAAGGGGGGAGAACACTGCTCTAAAAGGGGGGACACTGCTCTGAAGGGGGGCACTGCTCTGAGGGGGGGGAACACTGCTCTGAAAGGGGGGACACTGCTCTGAAGGGGGGGGCACTGCTCTGAAGGGGGGAGAACACTGCTCTGAAGGGGGGGAGGACACTGCTCTGAAGGGGGGAGGACACTACTCTGAAGGGGGGAACACTGCTCTGAAGTGGGGGAAGACTGCTCGGAAGGGGGGGGACACTGCTCTAAAGGGGGGGCAACACTGCTCTGAAGGATGGGGGAGAACACTGCTCTGAAGAGGGAGAAACACTGCTCTGAAGGGGGGGACACTGCTCTGAAGGGGGGAAACACTGCTCTGGAGGGGGGAGAACACTGCTCTGAAGGGGGGGAGAACACTGCTCTGAAGGGGGGCAACACTGCTCTGAAGGAGGTGGGAGAACACTGCTCTGAAGGGGGGGCAACACTGCTCTGAAGGGGGAGAACGCTGCTCTGAAGGGGGGCACTGTTCTGAAGGGGGGGGCACTGTTCTGAAGGTGAAGGGGGAGGACACTACTCTGAAGGGGAGGGACACTGCTCTGAAGGTGAAGGGGGAGGACACTACTCTGAAGGGGAGAACACTGCTCTGAAGGGGGGGAGAACACTGCTCTTAAGAGGGAGAGAACACTGCTCTAAAGGGGGAGCGACACTGCTCTGAAGGGGGGAACACTGCTCTGAAAGGGGGGCACTGCTCTGAAAAGGGGGCACTGCTCTGAAGGGGGGGAACACTGCTCTGAAGGGGGAGAACACTGCTCTAAAAGGGGGAGGACACTGCTCTGAAGGGGGGAGGACACTGCTCTGAAGCGTCGGGGAGGACACTGCCCTTAATGGGGAAAACACTGCTCTGAAGGGGGGGGAGAACACTGCTCTAAAGGGGGAGGACACTGCTCTGAAGGGGGGGCAACACTGCTCTGAAGGAGGGGGGAGAACACTGCTCTGAACGGGGGGGGGGGCACTGCTCTGAAGTGGGGGAGGACATTGCTCTGAAGGAGGAGGACACTGCTCTGAAGGGGGGGAGAACACTGCTCTAAAGGGGAGGACACTGCTCAGAAGGGGGGGGGGGGACACTGCTCTGAAGGAGGGGGGAGAACACTGCTCTGAAGGGGGGAACACTGTTCTGAAGGGGTGGAGAACACTGCTCTAAAGGGGGGGGCACTGCTCTGAAGGGGGGACACTGCTCTAAAGGGGGGACACTGGTCTGAAGGGGGGGAACACTGCTCTGAAGGGGGGAGAACACTGCTCTGAAGGGGGGGGGGACACTGCTCTGAAGGGGGGAACACTGTTCTGAAGAGGTGGAGAACACTGCTCTAAAGGGGGGGGGGGCACTGCTTTGAAGGGGGGACACTTGTCTGAAGGGGGGAACACTGCTCTGAAGGGGGGAGGACACTGCTCTGAAGGGGGGAGAACACTGCTTTGAAGGGGGGGGAGCACACTGCTCTGAAGGGGGGAGAACACTGCTCTGAAGGGGGGGAACACTGCTCTGAAGGGGGGACACTGCTCTTAAGGGGGGGAATGCTCTGAAAGGGGGGGAAGACTGCTCTGAAGGGGGAGCAATGCTCTGAAGGGGGGAACACTGCTCTGAAGGGGGGCAATGCTCTGAAGGGGGAACACTGCTCTGAAGGGGGGAGGGGACACTGCTCTGAAGGGGGGGAGGAGACTTCTCAAAAGGGGGGGAGGGAAAACTGCTCTGAAGAGGGGGAGAACACTGCTCTAAAGGGGGGGACGCTGCTCTAAAGGGGGGAGGGGACACTGTTCTGAAGAGGGGGAGAACACTGCTCTAAAGGGGGGGACACTGCTCTGAAGGGGGGAACACTGCTCTTAAGGGGGGGGACACTGCTCTGAAGGGGGGGAGAACACTGCTCTGAAGGGGGGGGGGACACTGCTCTGAAGAGGGAGGACACTTCTCTTAAGGGGGAACACTGCTCTGAAGGGAGGGACACTGCTCTGAAGAGGGGGGACACTGTTCTGAAGGGGGAGAAGACTGCTCTGAAGGGGGAGGAAGACTGCTCTGAAGGGGGGCACTGCTTTGAAGGGGGAGGGGACACTGCTCTGAAGGGGTAGGGGACACTGCTCTGAAGGGGGGAGAACACTGCTCTGAAGGGAGAACACTGCTCTGAAGGGGGGAACACTGCTCTGACGGGGAGTACTGCTCTGAAGGGGGCATTGCTCTAAAGGGGGGTAACACTGCTTTGAAGGGGGAGAACACTGCTCTGAAGGGGGGGCAACACTGCTCTGAAGGGGGGGGACACTGCTCTGAAGGAGGGGAAACTGCTCTGAAGGGGGGGCATTGCTCTGAAGGGGGAAGAACACTGCTCTGAAGGGGGGCAACACTGCTCTGAAGGGGGGGGCAACACTGCTCTGAAGGGGGGGACACTGCTCTGAAGGGGGGGCATTGCTCTGAAGGGGGAGAACAGTGCTATAAAGGGGGGGCACCACTGCTCTGAAGGGGGGGAGAACACTGCTCTGAAGGGGGGAGAACACTGCTCTGAAGGGGGAGGACACTGCTCTGAAGGGGGGAGAACACTGCTCTGAAGGGGGGAGCACACTGCTCTGAAGGGGGGAGAACACTGCTCTGAAGGGGTGGGACACTGCTCTGAAGGGGGGAGAACACTGCTCTGAAGGGGGGGAAGACTGCTCTGAAGGGGGGGCAATGCTCTGAAGGGGGGAACACTGCTCTGAAGGTGGGCAATGCTCTGAAGGGGGAACACTGCTCTGAAGGGGGAGGGGACACTGCTCTGAAGGGGGGGAGAAGACTGCTCTAAAGGGGGAGGGAAAACTGCTCTGGAGAGGGGGAGAACACTGCACTAAAGGGGGGGACGCTGCTCTGAAGGGGGGAGGGGACACTGTTCTGAAGAGGGAGAGAACACTGCTCTAAAGGGGGGGACACTGCTCTGAAGGGGGACACTTCTCTGAAGGGGGGAACACTGCTCTGAAGGGGGGAACACTGCTCTTAAGGGGGGAGGACACTGCTCTGAAGGGGGAGAACACTGCTCTGAAGGGGGGACACTGCTCTGAAGGGGGGTATTGCTCTGAAGGGGGGGCATTGCTCTGAAGGGGGAGAACAGTACTATAAAGGGGGGGGCACTGCTCTAAAGGGGGGGCAACACTGCTCTGAAGGGGGGGAGAACACTGTTCTGAAGGGGGAGGACACTGCTCTGAAGGGGGGAGAACACTGCTCTGAAGGGGGAGCACACTGCTCAGAAGGGGGGGAGCACACTGCTTTGAAGAGGGGAGAACACTCCTCTGAAGGTGGGAACACTGCTCTGAAGGGGGGGACACTGCTCTTAAGGGGAGGAATGCTCTGAAGGGGGGGGAAGACTGCTCTGAAGGAGGGCCAATGCTCTGAAGGGGGGAACACTGCTCTGAAGAGGGGGGCAATGCTCTGAAGGGGGAACACTGCTCTGAAGGGGGGAGGGGACACTGCTCTGAAGGAGGGGGAGAAGACTGCTCTAAAGGGGGAGGGAAAACTGCTCTGGAGAGGGGGAGAACACTGCTCTAAAGGGGGGGACGCTGCTCTGAAGGGGGGAGGGGACACTGTTCTGAAGAGGGGGAGAACACTGCTCTAAAGGGGGGGACACTGCTCTGAAGGGGGACACTTCTCTGAAGGGGGGAACACTGCTCTGAAGGGGGGAACACTGCTCTTAAGGGGGAGGACACTGCTCTGAAGGGGGGAGAACACTGCTCTGAAGGGGGGAGACACTGCTCTGAAGAGGGGGGACACTTCTCTGAAGGGGGGAACACTGCTCTGAAGGGGGGGACACTGCTCTGAAGAGGGGGGACACTGCTCTGAAGGGGGGCACTGCTCTGAAGGGGAGGGGACACTGCTCTGAAGGGGGGAGAACACTGCTCTGAAGGGGGGAGAAAACTGCTCTGAAGGGGGGAACACTGCTCTGACGGGGGGAACACTGCTCTGAGGGGGGGGCATTGCTCTGAAGGGGGGAACACTGCTCTGACGGGGGGAACACTGCTCTGAGGGGGGGCATTGCTCTGAAGGGGGGAACACTGCTCTGAAGGGGGAGAACACTGCTCTGAAGGGGGGGGGCAACACTGCTCTGAAGGGGGGACACTGCTTTGAAGGGGGGAAGAACACTGCTCTGAAGGGGGGCAACACTGCTCTGAAGGGGGGGACACTGCTCTGAAGGGGGGCGTTGCTCTGAAGGGGGGGCATTGCTCTGAAGGGGGGAGAACAGTGCTATAAAGGGGGGGCACTGCTCTGAAGGGGGGCAACACTGCTCTGAAGGGGGAGAACACTGCTCTGAAGGGGGGAGAACACTGCTCTGAAGGGGGAGAACACTGCTCTGATGGGGGGAAACACTGCTCTGAAGGGGGGAAACACTGCTCTGAAGGGGGGAAACACTGCTCTGAAGGGGGGACACTGCTCTGAAGGGGGGAAAACACTGCTCTGAAGGGGGGAGAACACTGCTCTGAAAGGGGGGGACACTGCTCTGAAGGGGGGAAGAACACTGCTCTGAAGGGGGGCATTGCTCTGAAGGGGGGGAGAACAGTGCTATAAAGGGGGGGCACTGCTCTGAAGGGGGGCAACACTGCTCTGAAGGGGGGAGAGCACTGCTCTGAAGGGGGGAAACACTGCTCTGAAGGGGGGGGGGGTGAAACTGCTCTGAAGGGGGGGGACACTGCTCTGAATGGGGGGAAGAAAAAAGTGAAAAAATAACTGCGCATCAAGAATAAATAATATTGACCATCTATGCTGCAGAGTCCTATATGTGACACAAACACAGAAATCAAGCGAGAAAAATGTTGACTCGCGCTTAAACCAAAAAACTAACACGTGTATGCCTGAAAAAAGTTCCCAGCCTACTTGTGAACTAAAATTAACATTGTATAAACATATATTATGATGTAGCAAAACTAAATACCAGGTTGGGAGATTAGTCCAACCTCCCCTTTAAGGAAATATATCCAATAGTGAATAAAATTGGTACATAAACATAAGGAAAAAAAACGTGAAGGATTGCAATGTATAAGGAGAGCAAAATATCTTGATTTAGAAAAAGTGTAAAAAAAAGGTGTAAAAACAGGAAGTCCATGTACAAAAACACCCCAAAAGTGCTTTAACCACTTCAGCCCCGGAAGGATTTACCCCCTTCCTGACCAGAGCACTTTTTACAATTTGGCACTGCGTCGCTTTAACTGCTAATTGCGCGGTCATGCAATGGTGTACCCAAACGAAATTTGCGTCCTTTTCTTCCCACAAATAGAGCTTTCTTTTGATGGTATTTGATCACCTCTGTGGTTTTTATTTTTTGCGCTATAAACGGAAAAAGACCGAAAATTTTGAAAAAAAATGATATTTTCTACTTTTTGTTCTAAAAAAAATCCAATAAACTCAATTTTAGTCATACATTTAGGCCAAAATGTATTCGGCCACATGTCTTTGGTAAAAAAAAAGTCAATAAGCGTATATTTATTGGTTTGCGCAAAAGTTATAGCGCCTACAAACTAGGGTACATTTTCTGGAATTTACACAGCTTTTAGTTTATGACTGCCTATGTCATTTCATGAGGTACTAAAATGGCAGGGCAGTACAAAACCCCCCCAAATGACCCCATTTTGGAAAGTAGACACCCCAAGGAAATTGCTGAGAGGCATGTTGAACCCATTGAATATTTATTTTTTTTGTCCCAGGTGATTGAATAATGACAAAAAAAAAAAAAAAAAAAAAATTTACAAAAAGTTGTCACTAAATGATATATTGCTCACACAGGCCATGGGCATATGTGGAATTGCACCCCAAAATACATTCAGCTGCTTCTCCTGAGTACGGGGATACCACATGTGTGGGACTTTTTGGGAGCCTAGCCGCGTATGGGGCCCCGAAAAGCAAGCACCGCCTTCAGGATTTCTAAGGGCATAGATTTTTGATTACACTCCTCACTACCTATCACAGTTTTGAAGGCCATAAAATGCCAAGATGGCACAAAACACCCCCAAATGACCCCATTTTGGAAAGTAGACACCCCAAGCTATTTGCTGAGAGGTATGTTGAGTCCATGGAATATTTTATTTTTTGACACAAGTTGTGGGAATGTGACAATTTTTTTTTTTTTTGCACAAAGTTGTCACTAAATGATATATTGCTCACACAGGCCATGGGCATATGTGGAATTGCACCCCAAAATACATTCTGCTGATTCTCCTGAGTATGGGGATACCACATGTGTGGGACTTTTTGGGAGCCTAGCCGCGTACGGGGCCCCGAAAACCAATCACCGCCTTTAGGATTTCTAAGGGCATAAATTTTTTATTTCACTCCTCACTACCTATCAGAGTTTTGAAGGCCATAAAATGCCAAGATGGCACAAAACCCCCCCCAAATGACCCCATTTTGGAAAGTAGACACCCCAAGCTATTTGCTGAGAGGCATGTTGAGTCCATGGAATATTTTATATTTTGACACAAGTTGCTGGAAAGTGACAATTTTTTTTTTTTTTTTTTTTTTTTTGCACAAAGTTGTCACTAAATGATATATTGCTCAAACATGCCATGGGCATATGTGGAATTGCACCCCAAAATATATTCTGCTGCTTCTCCTGAGTACGGGGATACCACATGTGTGGGACTTTTTGGGAGCCTAGCTGCGTACGGGGCCCCGAAAACCAAGCACCGCCTTCAGGATTTCTAAGGCCATAAATTTTTGATTTCACTTCTCACTACCTATCACAGTTTTGAAGGCCATAAAATGCCAAGATGGCACAAAACCCCCCCAAATGACCCCATTTTGGAAAGTAGACACCCCAAGCTATTTGCTGAGAGGCATGTTGAGTCCATGGAATATTTTATTTTTTGACACAAGTTGCGGGAATGTGAGAATTTTTTTTTTTTTGCACAAAGTTGTCACTAAATGATATATTGCTCACACAGGCCATGGGCATATGTGGAATTACACCCCAAAATATATTCTGCTGCTTCTCCTGAGTACGGGGATACCACATGTGTGGGACTTTTTGGGAGCCTAGCTGCGTACGGGGCCCCGAAAACCCAGCACCGCCTTCAGGATTTCTAAGGGCGTAAAGTTGTAATTTCACTCCCCACTACCTATCACATTTTTGAAGGCCATAAAATGCCCAGATGGCACAAACCCCCCCCAATTGACCCCATTTTGGAAAGTAGACACCCCAAGCTATTTGCTGAGAGGCATGTTGAGTCCATGGAATATTTTATATTTTGACACAAGTTGCGGGAAAGTGACAATTTTTTTTTTTTTTTTTTTTTTTTTGCACAAAGTTGTCACTAAATGATATATTGTTCAAACATGCCATGGGCATATGTGGAATTACACCCCAAAATATATTCTGCTGCTTCTCCTGAGTACGGGGATACCACATGTGTGGGACTTTTTGGGAGCCTAGCCGCGCACGGGGCCCCGAAAACCAAGCACCGCCTTCAGGATTTCTAAGGACATACATTTTTGATTTTACTCCTCACTACCTATCACACTTTTGAAGGCCATAAAATGCCAAGATGGCACAAAACCCCCCCAAATGACCCCATTTTGGAAAGTAGACACCCCAAGCTATTTGCTGAGAGGCATGGTGAGTATTTTGCAGCTCTCATTTGTTTTTGAAAATGAAGAAAGGCAAGAAAAACGTATTTTTTTTTTCTTTTTTCAATTTTCAAAACTTTGTGACAAAAAGTGAGGTCTGCAAAATACTCACTATACCGCTCAGCAAATAGCTTTGGGTGTCTATTTTCCAAAATGGGGTCATTTGGGGGGGGGTTGTGCCATCTGGGCATTCCATGGCCTCCGAAACTGTGATAGGCAGTGAAGAGTGAAATCAAAAATTTACGCCCTTAGAAAGCCTGAAGGCGGGGCTTGGTTTTCGGGGTCCCGTACGCGGCTAGGCTCCCAAAAAGTCTCACACATGTGGTATCCCCGTACTCAGGAGAAGCAACAGAATGTATTTTGGGGTGTAATTTCACATATTCCCATGGCATGTTTGAGCAATATATCATTTAGTGACAACTTTGTGCAAAAAAAAAAAAATAAAAAAAAAATTTGTCTTTTTCCCGCAACTTGTGTCACAATATAAAATATTCCATGGACTCGACATGCCTCTCAGCAAATAGCTTGGGGTGTCTACTTTCCAAAATGGGGTCATTTGGGGGGGTTTTGAACTGTCCTGGCCTTTTATGCACAACATTTAGAAGCTTATGTCACACATCACCCACTCTTCTAACCACTTGAAGACAAAGCCCTTTCTGACACTTATTGTTTACATGAAAAAATTATTTTTTTTTGCAAAAAAATTACTTTGAACCCCCAAACATTATATATTTTTTTAAAGCAAATGCCCTACAGATTAAAATGGTGGGTGTTTATTTTTTTTTTTTCACACAGTATTTGCGCAGCGATTTTTCAAACGCATTTTTTGGGGAAAAAACACACTTTTTTAAATTTTAATACACTAAAACACACTATTTTGTCAAAATGTTTGATGAAATAAAAAAGATGATCTTAGGCCGAGTACATGGATACCAAACATGACATGCTTTAAAATTGCGCACAAACGTGCAATGGCGACAAACTAAATACATTTTTAAAAGCCTTTAAAAGCCTTTACAGGTTACCACTTTAGATTTACAGAGGAGGTCTACTGCTAAAATTACTGCCCTCGGTCTGACCTTCGCGGTGATACCTCACATGCATGGTGCAATTGCTGTTTACATTTGACGCCAGACCGACGCTTGCGTTCGCCTTTGTGCGAGAGCAGGGGGGGGGGGGCAGGGGTGCTTTTTTTTTTTTTTTTTTATTATTATTTTTTTTGCTTTTTTATCTTATTTTTAAACTGTTCCTTTCATTTTTTTTTTTTTTTTATCATTTTTATTGTTATCTCAGGGAATGTAAATATCCCCCATGATAGCAATAGGTAGTGACAGGTACTCTTTTTAGAAAAAATTGGGGTCTATTAGACCCTAGATCTCTCCTCTGCCCTCAAAGCATCTGACCACACCAAGATCGGTGTGATAAAATGCTTTCCCAATTTCCCAATGGCGCTGTTTACATCCGGCGAAATCTAAGTCATGAAATGCTTGTAGCTTCCAGTTTCTTAGGCCATAGAGATGTTTGGAGCCATTCTGGTCTCTGATCAGCTCTATGGTCAGCTGGCTGAATCACCGGCTGCATTCTCAAGTTCCCTGTTGGGACAGGAGAGCCAGAGAAAAACATGGACGACGGTGTGGGGGGGGGGGCATTCCCTCCCACTGCTTGTAAAAGCAGTCTAGAGGCTAATTAGCCGCTAGGATTGCTTTTACAAGAAAGCCGACCACTGGCTGAAAAGAATGATACCAAGATGATACCTAAACCTGCAGGCATCATTCTGGTATAACCACTCAAAGTCCAGCAACATACCAGTACGTTGCTGGTCCTTGTTGGGCATACATTGTAAACTTTTTTTCATGCAGCCTGTGGGCTGAACGAAAAAAAGATATTGATCGGTGGGTATGCCCACCATTAGAATACCTCCCTTCATCCACCCACTTCTAATGATGGGCATACATGCACCGTATATATATGCCGAAGCATGGGGGCATCCTCCCGCAAAAAGGCAGGAGCAAATCGCTCCTCCACCCACTGCTGCCCCCACGCTTCGGCATATATGCTGAAGTATGTAACTGTGGTGGTGAAATCACCTCCGACAGCGCTGGAGTCACGGCTTTATGTATCGTGGGAGCAAACGCTGTTGCTGTCAAGATAAATAAATCCGTGCTGCAACTGAATGGCGTACCTGCTAAGCAAATGATGGTTAACAAAAAAACAAAGTAACATTACAGTATAACAGTATTACTTACCATACCTGCAAAGCAAAATACAAAAAAAACATAGTAAAAAATAAAACATTTAACGCAACCTGTGCCTACCTAAAAATATATATATGCCGAAGCATGGGGGCATCCTCCCGCAAAAGGCAGGAGCAAATCGCTCCTCCACCCACTGCTGCCCCCACGCTTCGGCATATATGCTGAAGTATGTAACTGTGGTGGTGAAATCACCTCCGACAGCGCTGGAGTCACGGCTTTATGTATCGTGGGAGCAAACGCTGTTGCTGTCAAGATAAATAAATCCGTGCTGCAACTGAATGGCGTACCTGCGAAGCAAATGATGGTTAACAAAAAAACAAAGTAACATTACAGTATAACAGTAATACTTACCATACCTGCAAAGCAAAATACAAAAAAAAATAGTAAAAAATAAAACATTTAACGCAACCTGTGCCTACCTAAAAAATATATATGCCGAAGCATGGGGGCATCCTCCCGCAAAAGGCAGGAGCAAATCGCTCCTCCACCCACTGCTGCCCCCACGCTTCGGCATATATGCTGAAGTATGTAACTGTGGTGGTGAAATCACCTCCGACAGCGCTGGAGTCGCGGCTTTATGTATCGTGGGAGCAAACGCTGTTGCTGTCAAGATAAATAAATCCGCTCTGCAGCTGAATGGCGTACCTGAAAACACAAAGGTGGTTAACAATAAAAAAAACAAAGTATAAAAAAATTGCATACCTATAAAGCAAACATGATAAAAACATAACAATAAAACATTGCAGTATAGAATGCAGAACAATAGAGAGAGAACAATAAAACAACAACTATTTTTGGTTTTTTTATTTTATATTTTTTTTGTGTTTTTTTCTTTTTTTTACTTTTTTTTGTTTTTTTTACACTTTTTTTTGTAACTTTAACTTTTTTAACTGGTACCAGGTTTGGGTCTCTCAAAATGCGACAGCATCTTGGGAGACCCTGTGGAAGTGTGCCTAGTCTGTGCAGTGCTGTACCCTACGCTAATACTCCACTAGTGTGTGGTAGCGTTCAAAACATTCACCAATGCAAAGACCAGGAATGCCAGGACAGAGGGGACAACAATACCGGGTGTCACGCCTAAATCCGCGCTTGCTGCAGACACGACATCTTTTTTGGGGGGTTCGTTGGGTAGGGGTACTCGGGAGGGCATAAAGAAAATGCCTCTCATGCAGCCGGCTTACTGCATTCGGTTGGGGATGGTGAGGTGGAGCACCGTCTGGATACAGAAGGGCTCTGACGATCTCTTCCTGGAATGTAAGGAAGGATCCAGTCCGTCCTGAAGCTCTGTATAGCACATGAGCGTTCAGCAAAGCCAATTGAAATAAATAAACAGACACTTTTTTGTACCAGCGTCTGGCCTTACGGGCAACTAGGTACGGCGCCAACAACTGGTCGTTGAGGTCCACCCCTCCCATATTAAGGTTGTATTCGTGGACACAGAGGGGTTTCTCCACAACACCAGTCGCCGTAGGAATTTGGACCGTCGTGTCTGCATGAAGGGAGGTGAGAACGAAAACATTCTTCTTATGCCTCCACTTCATAGCGAGCAAATTATTATACTTCAAGCAGGCTCTCTCCCCCAGCCTAAGACGGGAATCTACAAGCCGCTGGGGAAAGCCCCGGCGATTAGGTCGCACGGTGCCACATGCTCCAATCTGATGATCAAAAAGGTGGCTAAAAAGTGGCACGCTCGTATAATAATTGTCCACGTACAAGTGGTACCCCTTTCCGAATAAGGGTGACACCAAGTCCCACACTATCTTGCCAGCGCTTCCTATGTAGTCAGGGCAGTTTGTCGGCTCTACGTGACTATCTTTTCCCTCGTAAACCATAAATCTACATGTATAGCCTGTGGCCCTGTCACAGAGCTTATACATCTTGACCCCGTATCTGGCACGCTTGCTGGGAAGGTACTGTTTGAATGACAAGCGGCCAGAAAATTTAACCAGGGACTCATCAACGCAGACAACTTGATGGGGGGTAAACAAGTCTGCAAAACGTTGGTTGAAGTGGTTTACGAGGGGCCGAATTTTGTAGAGCCGATCGTATCCAGGGTCTCCACGAGGACGACAGAGTTCATTGTTGTTGAAGTGCATGAACCGCAAAATCTGCTCGTATCGTGCCCTGGCCATGGAAGCAGAGAACAAGGGTGAATGGTAAATTGGGTCAGTGGACCAATATGACCGCAACTCACTCTTTTTATTCAACCCCATGAGGAGGGAAAGGCCCAGAAAGATCTTAAATTCGGAGACCGTAATTGGTCTCCAATCTCTGGCAAGGGTGGACTGGGGCATAGTGGCGATGTGTTGACCAGCGTATAAATTGCTTTGGTCCACAATAGATCTATAGAGATCTTCGGTGAAAAACAGCGAATAAAAATCCAGTGGCATAAAGTCAACTGTTTCCACCTGAATTCCGGGTTGGCCAGTGAAAGGGGGAAGTACGGGTGCTGCAGAAGTGGTGGGTACCCAATTCGGATTGGCCAATGCAGCAGGAAGGGCACTATGGGCACGACGGGCCTGTGTTCGTCTTCTTGGTGGCAGCGGGACACTACTAGTGCTTGCCACCTCGCCAGCTTGAACTGCACTTATGGGACTCGCCACGTCACCACGTGATACTGCAGTGCTGGATGTACGACCAGGGTGTACTAGGCCGCTGGTGCTTGCCAGTTCACCAGAAGGAGTAGCGGCGCTAGTACTTCTCTGCTCCATACGAGAGCCCTGCGGTTCTTGCACTTCAAGGACAGCATAAGTTCGGGGTCTGGTACGCCTGACCTTAGCAGGGACCACAACTCCGTCGTCAGAGCTATCTGTCATGGAGCCGCTGTCCTCTACAGGATCGTATTCTGAGCCTGAATCTGACAGATGAGTGACTTCCTCTTCACTATCTGTCATGCTCAGAATCCTGTAGGCCTCTTCACTAGTGTACCTTCGATTTGCCATTTTGGCCTCTAAATTTAGGGGTACACTAGTGAGACTCACAGGCAAAAAAGCTCCCGACTGTCAGCGACTGATTCAAAACGCTACCAAAAAACTGTTAGCGATCGCAGGGATCAGGCCTGACTCTGCGACCGCTGCAGTTATGTGTGCTTAGTGTTTTGTAAGTGTCAGTAATCGATCGATACTGCACTTGGGTGGGCTGGGCTGGGCTGGGCCGAGGAGCAAAACGCAGGTGCTAGCAGGTATCTGGGCTGATCCCGCTAACACTGCGTTTCAGGGAACCCTAAACTGCTGGGGAGTATAGATCTGATCGGATCAGATATCGATCCGCTCAGATACTATAGCACTAAGGGAGGTGTATGCTGCGTGCACGGGTTTTAGCTGTACTGGCGCTAACCTGACGCTGCCTGGGGCGACGCAGACCTTATCTGATCCTAAAAACTTAACTTCTATCACCGCCGGGCAATTAGGGGGTTAAACCTTTATAAGGTAATAAACGGCGGGTGCCCTAAAACTATAATAAACTGTAATAAACTATAATAAACTACAAAAAACAAACTATCTAACCAGCGTCACCCGTAACACTTATACGGTGATCGCTGGTGAAAGGGTTAACTAGGGGGCAATCAGGGGGTTAAAACCTTTAGCAGGTAGTATATGGGGGTCCCTGTCGCTATAAAACACTGACAGCGAACCTATATACTTACCTCCCTAACTAGCGTCACCTGTGTCACTAATACAGCGATCAGAAAAACGATCGCTTAGCGACACTGGTGACGGGGGGTAATCAAGGGGTTAACTTTTATTAGGGGTGGTTAGGGGGTACCCTGGACCTAAGGGGGGGTACCCTAGACCTAAAGGGGGCTAACCTAACTGCCCTAACACTTATAACTGACAAACTGACACCAATGCAAAAAAAAACAAAACACTGCTATTGGTGTCAGAGTGACAGTGGGTACAGGGGGGTGATCGGGGGGTGATCGGGGGGTGACAGGGGGGTGAAAAGTGTGCCTGGCGTGTTCTACTGAATGTGTGGTGTTGGTGCACTTACTTGGATGTCTTCTCTCCTCGGCGTCGGATCAAAAAGACCGGCTCCAGGAGAGATGACATCACTTCCTCTCCCTCTGTTTACATTACAGAGGGAGAGGAAGCATTTGATTCGTGGGAGCGATCGGGAGGGGGTGGCAATCAATGGATGGCCTCCCCCTGACCCCCAATCGCCCGCGAACAAGACCCGACCACCCAGGGCAGCGGGGGGGGGTCCGATCGGACCCCCCGCCCGCGGGAAGGCATCACGTTTCAGGTACGTGATTTTGCCTGCCCGTGCCGACCTGCTCACG
>JBBDGP010004511.1:260000-333893 GCA_037952835.1 Lithobates septentrionalis | reverse complement strand
CCATGAACTAGTTGAGTATTAGCGTAGGGTACAGCATTGCACAGACTAGGACACACATTTACACAGGGTCTCCCAAGATGCCATCGCATTTTGAGAGACCCGAACCTAGAACCGGTTACCGTTATAAAATTTGGTTACAAAAAAAAGTGTAAAAAAAAAAAAAAACACAAAAAAATATATAGAATAAAAAAAAATAGTTGTCGTTTTATTGTTCTCTCTCTATTCTCTCTATTCTGCTCTTTTTTACTGTATTCTATTCTGCAATGTTTTATTATGTTTTATCATGTTTGCTTTTCAGGTATACAATTTTTTATACTTTACCGTTTACTGTGTTTTATTGTTAACCATTTTGTTTGTCTTCAGGTACGCAATTCATGACTTTGGTTATACCAGAATGATGCCTGCAGGTTTAGGCATCATCTTGGTATCATTCTTTTCAGCCAGCGGTCGGCTTTCATGTAAAAGCAATCCTAGCGGCTAATTAGCCTCTAGACTGCTTTTACAAGCAGTGGGAGGGAATGCCCCCCCCCCACCGTCTTCCGTGTTTTTCTCTGGCTCTCCTGTCTCAACAGGCAACCTGAAAATGCAGCCGGTGATTCAGCCAGCTGACCATAGAGCTGATCAGAGACCAGAGTGGCTCTAAACATCTCTATATCCTAAGAATCCGGAAGCTACGAGCATTTTATGACTTAGATTTCGCCGGATGTAAACAGCGCCATTGGGAAAGCATTTTATCACACCGATCTTTGTGTGGTCAGATGCTTTGAGGGCAGAGGAGAGATCTAGGGTCTAAATAGACCCCAATTTTTTCAAAACAAAGTACCTGTCACTACCTATTGCTATCATAGGGGATATTTACATTCCCTGAGATAACAATAAAGATTAAAAAAAAAAAAAGAAGGGAACAGTTTAAAAATAAGATAAAAATGCAAAAAAATAATAAAGGGGGAAAAAAAAGCACCCCTGCTCTCGCGCTAAGGCGAACGCAAGCGTCGGTCTGGCGTCAAATGTAAACAGCAATTGCACCATGCATGTGAGGTATCACTGCGAAGGTCAGATCGAGGGTAGTAATTTTAGCAGCTTTTAAAGGCTTTTAAAAATGTATTTAGTTTGTTGCCACTGCACGTTTGTGCGCAATTTTAAAGCATGTCAAGTTTGGTATCCATGTACTCGGCCTAAGATCATCTTTTTTATTTCATCAAATTTCATTTGGTCAATATAGTGTGTTTTAGTGCATTAAAATTTAAAAAGTGTTTTTTCCCCAAAAAATGCGTTTAAAAAAATTGCTGCGCAAATACTGTGTGAAACAAAATAATGAAACCCCCACCATTTTAATCTGTAGGGCATTTGCTTTAAAAAAAATATATAATGTTTGGGGGTTCAAAGTAATTTTTTTGCAAAAAAAAAAAAAATTTTTTTCATGTAAACAAAGTGTCATAAAGGGCTTTGTCTTCAAGTGGTTAGAAGAGTGGGTGATGTGTGACATAAGCTTCAAAATGTGCATAAAATGCCAGGACAGTTCAAAACCCCCCCAAACGACCCCATTTTGGAAAGTAGACACCCCAAGCTATTGGCTGAGAGGCATGTCGAGTCCATGGAATATTTTATATTGTGACACAAGTTGCGGGAAAAAGACAAATTATTTTTTTTTTTTTTGCACAAAGTTGTCACTAAATGATATATTGCTCAAACATGCCATGGGAATATGTGAAATTACTCCAAAAATACATTCTGTTGCTTCTCCTGAGTACGCGGATACCACGTGTGAGACTTTTTGGGAGCCCAGCCACGCACGGGACCCCGAAAACCAAGCACTGCCTTCAGGCTTTCTAAGGGCGTAAATTTTTGATTTCACTCTTCACTGCCTATCACAGTTTCGGAGGCCATGGAATGCCCAGGTGGCACAAACCCCCCCCCCCCAATGACCCTATTTTGGAAAGTAGATACCCCAAGCTATTTGCTGAGAGGTATAGTGAGTATTTTGCAGACCTCACTTTTTGTCACAAAGTTTTGAAAATTGAAAAAAGAAAAAAAAAAATTTCTTTCTTGTCTTTCTTCATTTTCAAAAACTGAGAGCTGCAAAATACTCACCATGCCTCTCAGCAAATAGCTTGGGGTGTCTACTTTCCAAAATGGGGTCATTTGGGGGGGGGGGGGTTTTGCCACCTGGGCATTCCATGGCCTCCGAAACTGTGATAGGCAGTGAAGAGTGAAATCAAAAATTTACGCCCTTAGAAAGCCTGAAGGCGGTGTTTGGTTTTTGGGGTCCCGTACGCGGCTAGGCTCCCAAAAAGTCCCACACGTGGTATCCCCGTACTCAGGAGAAGCAACAGAATGTATTTTGGGGTGTAATTTTACATATTCCCATGGCATGTTTGAGCAATATATCATTTAGTGACAACTTTGTGCAAAAAAAAAAATGTCTTTTTCCCGCAACTTGTGTCACAATATAAAATATTCCATGGACTCGACATGCCTCTCAGCAAATAGCTTGGGGTGTCTACTTTCCAAAATTGGGTCATTTGGGGGGTGGGGTTTGAACTGTCCTGGCATTTTATGCACAACATTTAGAAGCTTATGTCACACATCACCCACTCTTCTAACCACTCGAAGACAAAGCCCTTTCTGACACTTTTTTTTTTTTACATGAAAATTACTTTGAACCCCCAAACATTATATATTTTTTTAAAGCAAATGCCCTACAGATTAAAATGGGTGTTTAATTTTTTATTTTCACACAGTATTTGCGCAGCGATTTTTCAAACGCATTTTTTGGGGAAAAAACAAATTTTTTTTAAATTTTAATGCACTAAAACACACTATATTGCCCAAATGTTTGATGAAATAAAAAAGATGATCTTAGGCCGAGTACATGGATACCAAACATGACATGCTTTAAAATTGCGCACAAACGTGTAGTGGTGACAAACTACATACATTTTTAAAAGCCTTTACAGGTTACCACTTTAGATTTACAGAGGAGGTCTACTGCTAAAACTACTGCCCTTGATCTGACCTTCGCGGTGATACCTCACATGCATGGTGCAAAAGACCGACGCTTGCGTTTGCCTTTGCGTGAGAGCCGGGGGGGGGGGGGGGTCAGGGGTGGGTTTTTTTTTTTTTTTTTTTTTGCTTTTTTTATCTTATTTTTAAACTTCCTTTTATTTATTTTTTTTAAATCATTTTTATTGTGATCTCAGGGAATGTAAAAATCCCCTATGATAGCAATAGGTAGTGACAGGTACTCTTTTTTTTGAAAATATTGGTATTTTAGACCCTAGATCTCTCCTCTGCCCTCAATGCATCTGACCACACCAAGATCGGTGTGATAAAATGCTTTCCCAATTTCCCAATGGCGCTGTTTACATCCGGCGAAATCTAAGTCATCAAATGCTCCTAGCTTCTGGTTTCTTAGGCCATAGAGATGTTTGGAGCCACTCTGGTCTCAGATCAGCTCTATGGTCAGCTGGCTAAATCACCGGCTGCATTCTCAGGTTGCCTGTTGAGACAGGAGAGCCAGAGAAAAACATGGAAGACGTTGGGGGGGCATTCCCTCCCACTGCTTGTAAAAGCAGTCTAGAGGCTAATTAGCCGCTAGGATTGCTTTTACATGAAAGCCGACCGCTGGCTGAAAAGAATGATACCAAAATGATACCTAAACCTGCAGGCATCATTCTGGTATAACCAAAGTCGTGAATGGCGTACCTGAAGACAAAAAAAGGGTTAGCAATAAAACACAGTAAACCGTAAAGTATAAAAAATTGCATACCTGAAAAGCAAACATGATAAAACATTGCAGAATAGAATACAGTAAAAAAAGAGCAGAACAATAGAGAGAGCGAACAATAAAACGACGACTATTTTTTTTATTTTATATATTTTTTGGTTTTGTGGTTTTTTTTTTTTTTTTTTTACTTTTTTTTTTAATTAACTTTTATAACTGTAACCGGTTCCAGGTTCGGGTCCCTCAAAATGCGATGGCATCTTGGGAGACCCTGTGTTAGTGTGCCTAGTCTGTGCAATGCTGTACGCTAATACTCAATTAGTGTACGGTAGCGTTCAAAACATTCACCAATGCAAAGACCAGGATTGTCAGGTCAGGAGGGATAATAATAGGGGGTGTCACGTCTATATCCGCGCTTGCTGCAGACACGACATCTTTTTTGAGGGGGTTCGTTGGGTAGGGGTACTCGGGAGGACATAAAGAAAATGCCTCATGCAGCCGACTGCATTTGGTTGGGGATGTGAATGGGGGAAGTACGGGTGCTGCAGAAGTGGTGGGTTCCCAATTCGGATTGACGAATGCTGCAGGAAGGGCACTATGGGCACGACGAGCCTGTGTTTGTCTTATTCTTTGTGGCAGCGGGACACTACTTGTGCTTGCCACCTCACCAACTTGAACTGCACTTATGGGACTCGCCACGTCACCAAGTGTTACTGCAGTGCTGGTTTGACTATGACCGGGGTGTACTAGGCCGCTGGTGCTTGTCAGTTCACCAAAACGCTACCAAAAAAACTTAGCGATCGCAGGGATCAGGCCTGACTCTGCAAACGCTGCAGTTATGTGTGTTTAGTGTTTTGTAAGTGAGTGATCGATCGATACTGCACTTGGGTGGGGTGGGCTGGGCTGGGCTTAGGGGCAAAACGCAGTTGCTAGCAGGTATATGGGCTGATCCCGCTAACACTGCGTTTTTGGGAACCCTAAACTGCTGAGGACGCTAGTATAGATCTGATTGGATCAGATATTGATCCGTTCAAATACTATACTACTAAGGGAGGTGTACGGTGCGTGCGTGGGTGTTAGCGCTACTGGCACTAACCTGACGCTGCCTGGGGCTGGTGCTTGCCAGTTCACCAAAACGCTACCAAAAAAACTGTTAGCGATCACAGGGATCACTCCTGACTTTGCAAACGCTGCAGTTATGTGTGTTTAGTGTTTTGTAAGTGACAGTGATCGATCGATACTGCACTTGGGTGGGCTGGGCTGGGCTGGGCTTGGCCGGGCGGAGGGGCAAAACACAGGTGCTAGCCGGTATCTGGGCTGATCCCGCTAACACTGCGTTTTTGGGAACCCTAAACTTCTGGGGACGCTAGTATAGATCTGATCAAATATTGATCCGTTCAGATACTATACGACTAAGGGAGGCGTATGCTGCGTGCATGGGTGTTAGCGGTACTGGCGCTAACCTGACGCTGCCTGGGGCGACGCAGACCCTATCTGACCCTAAAACCTAACTTATATCACCGCCGGGCGATCAGGGGGCTAAACCTTTATTAGGTAATAAACGGCGGGTGCCCTGACACTATAAAAAATAAACTAACTAACCAGCGTCACCCGTAACAGTTATACGGTGATCACTGGTGAAAGGGTTAACTAGGGGCCAAATAAGGGGTTAAAACCTTTATTAGGTAGTATATGGAGGTCCCTGACGCTATAAAACGCTGACGGCGAACCTATATATTTACCTCCCTAACTAGCTTCACCAGTGACACTAATACAACGATCAGAAAAATGATCGCTTAGTGACACTGGCGACGGGGGGTGATCAAGGGGTTTAAACTTGGTTAGGGGGGTATCCTAGGCCTAAAGGGGGCTAACCCTAACTGTCACAAACTGACACCAAAGCAGTAATCAGAAAAAAAAAAAACTGCTTGGTGTCAGTGTGTCAGTGTGACAGGGGGTTGGGGGGTGTAATTTGTGCCTGGCGTGTTCTACTGTGTGTTGTGCAACTCACTCAGATGTCTTCTCTCCTCCGCGCCGGAACGGAAAATACCGATCCGAGGAGAGATGACATCACTTCCTCTGCTGCTGTTTACTATACAGCAGCAGAGGAAGAATCTCATTGGCTGGGAGCGATCGCGAGGGGGGGGGCACGAATGGATGGTCTCCCCCTCACCTCTGATCGCTCCCGGACAGAAGCCGACCGCCTCGGGCACCGGGGGGGTGGGGTCCGATTGGACCCCCCGCCCGCGGGAGGCAGATCACGTACCAGGTACGTGATTTTGCCTGCCCGTGCCATTCTGCCGCAGTATATCTGCGTGAGGCGGTCGGCAACTGCTTAAAGCGCAAAAAATAAAAACCGCAGAGGTGATCAAATACTATCAAAAGAAATCTCTATTTGTGGGGAAAAAAAGACATACATTTTGTTTTGGGTACAACGTCGCACGACCGTGCAACTTTCAATTAAAGCGACGCAGTGCCGTATCAAAAGAAATGACTTGGTCATTAAGGGGAGCAAATTCTTCCGGGGCTGAAGTGGTTAATCATTTTTCATTTTTTGGAGAAAAAAAGTCACTATTTTTTTCACTTTATATTTTTGCCCTAGAGTATCATTGAATATTTTTAGATTGTTAGATTACCACATTAAGGGGTATTTGATAAGATGTACAGTTATCAATTGTTTGATAGATGTTTAAGACCATCACATACATTGATTTGCCTTTACTGCTGTCACTTTTTTTCACTTTCTTTTGTTTGAGGTTTCTCAATTTGATAGCAGCTGGATAGTATTGTTAGAACCATTTTGGCACGGCCCCCTCTACTTTAAATTAAAAGAAATTGGCATACCCTGCTACATGATCCTCAGTTGGGGCTTATTCTACCGCAAAAACACAAACTTATTACCTTCTCATGTAAAATATTGAGAGGATTCCCACGCTGGGAATTCAAAAATGTATAACATCCAACTTCCAAAATTAAGAAAAGTAACAACAAAAAACACCACGTGTCTTCACTCTTCATGCAATAGTGCACATCTACCACTGGGTGAAGGGCCTGCTTACCTCAATTATTATGAGAACACATTCATCAATATTATCCCACTATTTCTGTTAATTAGGGATAACCACTCCTCGATTTACACAGGGCAACTGTCTCATCCACTTGCCGAAGCACTCCAAGGGCTCAGCTCGCATATACAGGGCAGAAAGGCACAGACCTAGTGTACTCTGTTTTGCTACTTTATTCAAAACATCCCACACATATTTTCTTAACGGATAAAAATGTTAAAAAGCACTGTGCAAATAGTCTCCTGGCAGCTTCTTTTTTTCTTATTTTTGGAAGTTGGATGATATGATTTTTTTTTTTTTATATATATAAAGTTTTATTGAAGTATCTCAGCTACAGTAAGGAAGAGATATGCAAAAACAAAGCAACTTTATAGATCACATTACTTAAACACATGCATAGTAGAAAAAACAATCTTGATTACTTGCATGCATCTTTAAACAGCATCTATAATCAACCTACCCCCAACCATTGCTAGAGGTGAAGATTGTCTAAACTGTATATCATACATCTCAAGAGTAGGTGGTTTACAAAGGTGTCCTGGGAACCAGCGTGGACAGTGTAGAAAAACAGCGAGCCAATAGAAATTTACATGTGAAGGTTCTTAAAGTTTAGTAGGGTAATAATGTAATCATTATGTAGTATACAATCACAATTCATCTTATCCAAGTGCATATCTCCATGTGCCCGGTGACACCTCCAGTGGCAATCAGAAGTCTGAGGGAGCCATCTCTTAAGTTCAGAGGGTGTTGCGTACCATTGTGTCAGCCCTTTATAGGAGGTCTCCTGCTAATGAATGCTGATAGAGCACTTATGCACCAGGATACAAGCATTTTCCCATTGGGAATCAGTAAATTTGAAGAGCTGGTGTTCTGAATCCAAGAATACATCTGGAAGGTAGTTTTATCACTTCCCTTTATGGCAAAGACACTCAAAGGGTGTAAGCTGTCTTAAAAGGTCTATTTTCTGAGAATGAGAGGAGAAGTAGTTATGCATTTGTCTATAGGACCAAGGTGTGGAGATTTTTCATCTAGTTTGAACAGCGATGCAGAGATTCGACCTGGTGGGAAGTTGGAAGCCCTGGAGAGGTAGAAAAAGATGTGTGGCGAATGACCTCATGAAAGGCGGCTAACATAGCTTCAATAGTTGGGTGAAGCTTAAGACTTGACGGGCATTTTGACCATCCTATCCAAGGGGAATAGTTCAGGTGTCATAGTAGTGGTTTCTTCCAATTGGACCCAATCTTTAACACTATGACAATGCCAATCAACTATCCAAGCCAATTGCGCAGCTAGGTAATAATTGTGAAAATTGGAAAACCCAACCCTCAGTTTGCAAATAACGTATGCTTATGCAAGGCTTTTTTTTCCCATCCAGAGAAATTTTCTCACAATGGCAGACAATTGCTTAAAAAAGCTGGAGGTTGGGGGCGTGGCCGGGATGTGAGAAGAGACGGACATGTACAGCCTGAGCTCCTGCCATCCGTGATTACTATCCGCCTGCATCCTGTTTTTTTCCAAGCCATCCTGCTCAGCAAATACCTTCCTCCTATCTGGGGGGCTCCCCCGGTTCTTCTTCCGATGAACGGTTAGCGCAAATCGGCAAAGGAGGCAGCTACTTCCATCTCCTAGATTCCGCTGCCGAACACGCACGCAGTGGCCATCTTGCCTGTATTGCTATCATCCCCGGCCTCTGTAGCAGCACAGACGGATTCCTGGATGGCGGTGCTCGAGGCCTCTGATCCGGAGGGGTCACCGATGACCATGAGGGGACCACCGGAGCTGCTGGGGGAAAGGTCCACCCCAACGATCCTGGCGGCCATTGTGGACAGTAAGTCCTCTGTGGAAGGAAAAATAGACACCCTAACGATTGCATGTGGGCTGATAAGACAGGATATGGACAGATTCAGGGGCTGCTTAACAGAGGCTGTGCAGCGCATTTCTGCAGTGGAGGACACGGCTGCCTCCACCGCACAAACGGTGGAGTTGCAGCAGCAAGTCAAAACCCTAATGGCCATTCAGGGGATGCCGGGAACGGCCTCAGGCGTGATAATGTCCAGGTGGTTGGGCTTCCTGTGGGTGAGAAGGGCGCTAACCCTGTGGAATTTGCAGAGGCCTTCTTCAAAGAGCTCCTTGGCTTACAACACCTATCCCCTGTATATGTCGTGGAGCGAGCACACAGGGTGCCCACTGGTCGGAGACCTGTGGGTGCATGGCCACGTGCGTTTCTTGTTAGCCTGTTGAATTTCAGGGATAGGGATTTGATCCTGGCAATGGCCCGCAAGCACCCGGAATTGAAATATGCAAATGCTGTCATCCATTTGTACCCTAATTTCTCTCCAGACCTGCAGAAAAAACTACGCTCCTTCAGATATCCGCAGACGACTGAGAGAAAAAGGTCTGGTCTACCGCATGCTTTATCCTAGCCGCCTAAAGGTAATTCATCGTGGATCTGCAAAGTTCTTTGAATCTCCGGCAGAAGCGGTTGAGTGGCTGGACTCGATTGCCTAATGCTATGATCTGACTGTGGGTTCTGTAATATTGGAGCATGTGGACCGAAACTGGAAGATACTTGCCTTCATGCAGTGATGATGCTGGAAGTAGTGGTTCCTGCTGTTGCAATCCTCTGGAATTCTGTTATCCCAAGATTCTTGCTTCCCTGGTTGACTGCAATATGTGACAGACTTTGAGACTTGCCATCCGTTCACTGCAGGAGCTTCAGGTACTGTTCTGAATGTTTTGACCTACCTACACGTCTTCCCCTTTTTGAGTGGATAGACTCTATGAACTTTCCACTTTTTTTTTTTTTTTTTTTTTCGGTTCGGTTTGCTTGGAGCAAACAGGGCGTTGGGTCTTTCTTCTTTTTTTTTGAAAATATTTTTTGATTTTCGAAAAAATAACATATACATATACTGGAGTTTACATGCTCTAATAAAAATGCTTATAAAAGTCAGTTTCCTGTTAAATTATCCTTATAAACACATGCATTAAATAACACAGAACATAAAAAAATGCAGAAAGCGAACAATACTACAGGTTCCTATCAGCCATCTCTCATTCAGAGGTAATATAAAAGATTTTTTACTTTCAAAATGGTAGTCCGAACTGTTAAGTATACAACTTTGCTATAAACGAGGTAGTTGCAAGTTCCACAGATTATATTTGGTCATCAAGATATCTGGGTTTATCTAAGACACAATAGGTGGTCTACTCAGTATAGGTGACAGGCCTCTCTATCTGTATTGTTTGTGTTTCTCACTATATTTTTCCCACAAGAACCAGCATTTTGTAAATTCTTTTTGTCGTCCCTCCCTAAAAGCTATGGTTTTCTCGTAAGCATAGGAGTCATTGACCAAGTGCATTACTTCCCTCATAGTAGGAGATGCTGTAGATTTCCATTTACGGGCAATCACCAATCGAGCTGCATATAGAATGTGCATCACCAATGTGCGACAAGGAGCTGGGTAGATGTCCATGTCAAGGCTTAGTAGAGCTTGTTCAGCCTTCCATTTGTTAAGTATTCCTGTTAGTTTTGCAATCGTGCTATTGCAGCCCAGAAACTACGTAAGGATATACAGAATCAAAGCATGTGAGCTAAATTGTCCACTTGTCCACATTCCCTCCAACAGAGATTATGAGTTTTTCATAAATTTTACTAGTGTATATGGGGTCCTGTACCATCTCAAATGTATCTTCTGGACTATTTCCCTTAAGTTAGAACATTTGGTATGAGTATAGTTGGTTTTAATCGCACGACTCCATTGCTTCTGAGAAACGGTTATATTTAAGTCTGATTCCCATTTTAAAAGTTGCTTTGGGGTTTCAAAGTGGAGTTGTCAAGTCAATTGCTCATTTAGGGTTGTTGAAAGCAATAAGTCTTTAATATACCCTTGTTCTATCTGGGCCTGTACTGCTTTACACTAATGAATTTTATCGGAGGTGTTAAACCATGACTTGGCTTGATCTAGAATTGCCGCCATATGGTAGTCTTTGATATCTGGGACTCCCATGCCTCCTATTTTCCTGTGTTTCATAAGAATGTTATGGGGGCATCTGGCCCTTTTCCCCTCCCATATAAATTTTGGATAGATTGCTGCATATTTATGTAAAATTAGGATGGTATTTGAATTGGGAGTGATCTAAAGTAATACAGCAACTTGGGAAGCAGAATCATTTTATATGCCGCTAATCTTCCTGACCAGGAGATAGAAATTCCAAAGTCTATGCCTTTCTTGGGTCAAATTATTTAGCAGGGGTTCAAAAATGGAAACGTATAGTTGTGAAAGTGGGTTAGTTAACTTAATACCTAGGTACTGAATTGCGTTCTTTGCCCAAGGGTATGGTAGTGACTTTTGGATTTGAGTTTTTGTCTCGTGGTCTACGCCTAAGCTTAATATACTTGATTTGGTTGCATTCACCTTGTATTAAGACACAGCATTGAACACATCTAGTATTTCATGGACCGTTCTCAGGGAGTGAGCCGGGTTGGAGAGCGACAGAATGACGTCATCTGCGAATAATGTAATGGTGTGCTCTTCTTTTCCTAAACAAATTCCTGTAATTTGGGAGTGGGTTCTAATTTTTTCAGCCAAAGGTTCCATCACAAGGTCAAAGATCAGGGGTGTCAAAGGGCACCCCTGTCTTGTGCCATTAGTGATGGAAAACTGCTCTGACTATATGCCTTTGGTAAACACCATAGCTGATGGGTTGGAATATAAAGCTGTTATAGCCAAACAGATGTGGCCTGTGAATCCAAATTTTGTGAGAACTTGTGAGAGATAGCCCCAGTGAATCCTGTCAAAGGCCTTCTCAGCGTCCAATGACAGGAGCACTGAGGGCTGCTTAAACTTTGTTGCAGAATGTATTACATTTAATATTAGTCTTGTTGCATCCGTGGCTTGCCTGCCACAAATCCAACCTGATCAGGTTGTATCAGTCCGGGAAGTAGACGCGCTATCCTATTTGCTAGTATTTTGGCATACACTTTTAGATCAACATTTAAAAGTGAAATCGGTCTAAAATTCTGTGCTCTGTCCGTCTCCTTCCCTGGTTTAGGCAATGTAACAACTGTAGCTTGCAACATTTCTGGTGGAAATGAGGCAGAGGAGGCAGCAGCATGAAATACCCACTTCAATATCGGTGCCAATGTTCCAGCAAATCTTTCATAATACTCTGAGGAGTACCCATCAGGGCCAGGTGACTTGTTTTGTAGCTTAGCTATGGTCTCCATGATTTCCGAGATAGAAAATGGAGAGTTTAAAGAACTTAATTCTGATGGGTTTAGTGTAGGGAGGGAGATATCCTGTAGGAATCTTTTTCTATAAGTTCTGGGGTAGGTTGGGGTACTTCTGTGTCCTCTCAAGTTATACAGGCTTCCATAGTAACTGCTGAATGCATCTGCTATTTCTTTGGGATTAGTTAATTTGGATCCACTTTTGGGGTGATACAGGTGCGGGATTTTTTTTAATTACTTTTTCCTTAATCTGATTTGCTAGTAATCTACCTGCTTTATTGCCGTGGGTATAAAAATCAGCTCTATATTTATGGGTGTGCTGTATGTACTGTGAAAGAAGCAGGGTTCGAAGATCATCCCAAGCTTTTGTGAGTTTATTGCTTATATCTACAGAAGGTATTTTTTTATTTTGAGATTCTAGGCTTGAGATGTCCCTTAAATCAGAATCCATATGCTGCCTCCTCTTCCTCCTTAATAAGGCACTATGTTTCATTAGTAATCCCCTTATGAATGCCTTGTGGGCATTCCACAAAACAAATGGGTTCACCTCTGCAGTATCGCTCTTGTTAAAGAATTCTAATTATTTCTCAATGTCCAGTGTGATTGCTGAATTTGAGAATAGGTGTACATCATTTTTCCATCTATTAGCCCAGGTTGAAAAATCATGGCTCCCCACGGTTATAGACACTGGAGTGTGATCAGTCCATGTGATGTTGCCAATTTCTGAATGTGAAATTTTCTGTAACAAGAATTTGTCCAGTAAAAACGTGTCTATCCTTGAATATGATAGATGGACCGAGAGAAGGAAAGTATAATCTTTCTCGGAGTGCTGGCATCTCCAAATGTCATAAAGATTGGTCGAGTTGGTAAAGTTAGATATAGTTGTTCTAAAACCTTTTCTGTGTGTTCGCTATATCCAGCTGATGATTGGAGATAGCATTTAAGTCACCACAAAGGATGATGTGGCCGGAGCTTTGTTGTTTGACCTTCCTCCAGAGCTCATTTAAAAAGCTTATTTGCCTGGTGTTTGGTACATAGACATGTACTATGGTGTAGGCTGTACTGTTAATCTCGCATGATAGAATAATATACCTGCCATCTTTGTCACATTGACTGGAGATATGCTGAAATGCCACTGTTTGCTTTTACTAAAATGACAACGCCTCTTTTTTTGGTTGGAGCGCATGCAAAATAGGAATGGGGGTATTGACTGTGCGCCAAGCTTGGATGGTTCTGTGGCTTGAAGTGGGTCTCTTGGATGCAGAACACATCGCAATTTTGGGTGCGGGCTTCCCTTCATAACATATGCCTTCCCTTCATAACATATGTGGGCTGTTCAGGCCATTAACATTCAAGGATGTGATTTTAAATGCCATGGGGTCAGGGGGTCTTGATATACAATGTCTCTGGCAGTAAGAAGACAAGAACTTGACCTTTCCTGATATCCAATTGATTTGGAGATTGTGGGCCTGAAGCCAGGGTAGGCCCAAGATCACAAGAAACAATGGGGAGGAGATGGCGTCAAAGCTCAGTAGTTCCCTAGGTTTAGAGAAGATGGTAACAGGTAATGGAGGTGTTTCCTGGGTTACTCGTCTTTCCTCGACTTTATACAAGAGCCATCAGCCAGGTAGACAATGTCCATGTGTTTTTTGCTGCAGGGGAATGTGTGGCTGGGTGGCGAAGGTTGAATCGATAAAGCAGCTGCACGCTCCGGAGTCAATGATAGTGTTGGCTGAGATTATTCTTTCCGGGAGCTGGAACGAGAGTGGAAGAGCAAGGTGAGTTGCATTGGCAGACAACTTTGACTGATTAGCAGGAACAGAAGATGGGCACTTACGTGCTCAGCTGCCCTGCAAAGACTCATAATGGCCGGCCTCTCCACAGTAGAGGCAAAGGTGTGCCTGCTCTTCAGGGGACAGGACTGGCTGCATCAATCCTAATTGCATAGGCTCGGAAGGGTCAGGTGCTGAGCGGACAGGGCTTGAACTAGCTGCTGCCAGGTTGCGTGAGGCAGGAACTGCAGCTCTTGGTGTCATCCATACTGGACAGCCCTGCTGGATGGACCACTCTGATCGACGCTCACGGAGTCTCCGATCGATCTGGATAGCTAGGGTGATCAGTCCTTCAAGGGTGTTGGGTATACCAACTCAAACAAGTTCATCCTTGAGGTTTTCGGAAAGACCAATGCGGAACTGGTGTCGCAGAGCTGCGTCATTACATTGTGTGTATGCGCTCCAGTGTCTGAAGTCCGTAACATAGTCCTCAGCCGCTCTGCGGCCTTACTGGAGCGCAAAAAAAAGCAGCCTCTGCCGTGGCAGTCCACTGAGGGTCTTCATAGAGCTGGGCCATGGCGTCAAAGAAGGATGAAATGGCCTGCGTTTGTATATTGTTTTCTTCGAGCAACCGCTGGGCCCAGGTCTGGGGTTCTCCTTGGAGTAGAGAGATTACAAATCCCACCTTGGTGGCTTCTAGTGAGAAAGTCCGAGGTTGTAAAACAAATTATAGCTGACATGAGTTGCAGAAGGCCCATAATTTATTTTGGCCCCCTGCGAATCTCTCTGGGATGGGCACTCTGGATTTGGGTGGTAGCATCACCACCGAGGGGGTAGAAACAGTCTGTGTAGGTGCAGCAGGGGATGCAGAGGCTGGACTACTAGGACCTGTTAAATTCTGTACTCGTTCTTCCAACTTAACGTTGCCCTCCTGTAGAGCTTTCACGGCTTTGCGCGAGGGCTGCGAGGTGCTGACATATCTCCTCCACCGGTGAGGTTTGTCCTGCAGGCTCAGACATGGCTGTTTGATACTGTTGCGTACCTTGTAGCAGTGCCTGACTTGTAGGAGGAGACCTCTCTTACAGCTCAGGAGCCACTGGCGTTTGGACAGTGGCCTCGAGAGCGCAGTGAGGTAGGATTGCCTGTGAGATCTGGCACAGATGGGCGGATGAACCACCAGGAAGGACCGAGATGCGGATGATAGCAGAGGTAGATGCAGGTCAGCGACCCAGGGAGCTGGATGGTGTAGGATCAGTAGCAAACTGGAGTAAGTCAGCAGAGCCGAGTCAATATGGATACTTAGATAGCAGGTACAGATTTCAGGACACAGAAAGCTGCATATCAAACAGCACTGCACAAGTGCAGCTGCTGTTCTTTTAAAGGCCCATTGGCGCCAAGCAGCATCTAGCGCGTGTGCCCCTGCACACACACGCTGCTGCCCAGCCTCCGTCTTGCTACAGTAAGTCCCTGATAGATGGTATTCTACTGCATAGTTTGGTGTCATCTGCAAACACTGAAATGGTACTTTTAATCCCAGATCCTATATCATTTATAAACATATTAAAAAGTAAGGGTCCCAACACTGAACCTTACCGTGGGGTACACCACTGATGACCTTAGACCATTCAGAGTACCATATATACTCGAGTATAAGCCGAGTTTTTCAGCCAATTTTTTAGGCTGAAAAATCCCCCCTCGGCTTATACTCGTGTGAGCCGCAACTTCCATTACTAAAACAGCGTGTGTAACAGCATGCGTCTCCCACTGTGTAATGCAGTCTGTTCTGCCGTCCATTGTAATAAACCCCCGCCGCCTCCTCGTCCGTCCGTGATAGAGGAACACTGATACAATGCTGGGAAACTGTATCAGTGTTCCGCCTATCAGAGACGAGGTGGAGGTGGGGCTTTGTTACAATGGATGGTGGAACAGAATGCATTACACAGCGGGAGACACGCTGTTACACACGCTGTTACACACGCTGTTTTAGTAATGAAAGGTATGGGAACAGAATGCATTACACAGCGGGGGAGACACGCTATTTTATTTATGAAATGTATGGCTGCAAATGGGCACAGTGAGACATTTCAAATGGGCACAATTAGACTGCAAATGGGCACAGTGAGGCTGCTAATGGGCATTGTTTACCCAGTAGCTGCTGCATTTTCCCACCCTAGGCTTATACTCGAGTCAGTATTTTTATTTTTTTTCCCAGTTTTTTAGTCGTAAAATTAGGTGGGTCGGCCTATACTCGAGTTTATACGGTAAGTATCATTAACCACTACTCTCTGAATTTGTTTTTTAGCCAGTTTTCTATCCATTTACAAACTGATCTTTCCAAGCCTGTATACTTTACCTTATACATTAGCCGTGTGTGTCAAATGCTTTTGCAAAATCCAAGTATACCGCGTCCACAGCCACCCCTCTGTCCAAGGTTTTACTTGCCTCCTCATAAAAAAATAAAAAAAAATCAGGTTTGTTTGACAACTTCTGTCTTTCATGAATCCATGCTGTCTGTTGCTTAAAGTGGATGTAAACCCAATGTCATCCTTTCTAAACTACTGCCATAGGGGTTATCTATAAGTATATACATGTCTCCTGCATGTATCTTTACCTGTCAAATGTCTCCCCTCTGTCTGTTATGAGAGCTGAAAAACTGCAGATTCTGTGGGTTGGTCTGTTGTCTGGAGCTCGGTGGGTGGAGTCGTGATGTCAGTAGACTCCCCGCCCACCTCTACACTCCCCTTGTCAATATGCATTTTCTCCTGTTTATTTCTAACGCTGAACTTCTGCTGAACTTCTGCTGAACTTCTGCTGAACTTCTGCTGAACTTCTGCTGAACTTCTGCTGAACTTCTGCTGAACTTCTGCTGAACTTCTGCTGAACTTCTGCTGAACTTCTGCTGAACTTCTGCTGAACTTCTGCTATGATCTCTAACATCCAGTGAAAAGACAGGAAAGTAACCACATGACTTCAGCATGCCAAATCATGCTGAGGCGTGGAACAGCCAATCCTGCTGAAGAAAGGAGTGGGGGAGGGAATTAAAAAATAATGCCTGTGTCTTAGGCTAGTGCACGAGATATGTAAATCACCTGTCACTCACAGCAAGGGGGAGGATTTGACAAAGTTTTTCTCACTGAACAATAGAGGATTGCTCAGAGATGGATTAACTCTGTGTGGCAAGACTGGGCTCAAATGATAGGAAATCTTATACTCTACAGTATGATATAAAAAAAAAAAAAATTGTGTTTACATCCACTTTAAAATATTTTTTTTCCAGCAAGAACACATCTATGTGGCCTTTTTTCATTAAACTCTCCAGTATCTTCCCGTCTATAGAAGTTAAACGAACAGGTCTATAGTTAAATGGTAAAGACTTTGATCCCTTTTTAAATATGGGCACCACATTGGCCCTACACCAATCCAGTGATACCATTCCAGTCATTGAGTTCCTAAAAATTAGAAACAATGGCTTTGAAATTACAAAGCTCAATTCTTTTAGGATCCGTGAGTGGATGCCATCTGGTCCAGGTGCTTTATCCACTTTTATTCTAACTATTTCTGGACCATATCACTTTTGAGCCGTTGTGGATAATTTGGGGCTGTGTGAATACCTTCCCCACTATGGACATGAGCACTCCCATGCTCTAAGGAGCAAAAGGTACAAAGGCTCTGTGTATACACAGAGCTGAAGAAAGTATTTAATTTGCCTTCTCTTTGTCAGTCACCCACTCTAGATTATTTTGTAAAGGGCCTACATGCTCAGACCTGATTTTTTTTTTTTTACTATTAATATATTTTGGTTAAGTTTTTGGGGTTTGCCCTATCTTTTGCAATCTGTCGTTCGTTTTGAATTTTTGCATCCTTTATGCATATTCTTTGTAACCATTAAACAATGATAGTTTTCGTTCATTTTTATATTTTTTTAAAGGCTCTTTTCTTATTTATAACTTTTTTATTTATTTATTTTTATTTTTTTTAACTTTGGCCGTGAGTCACATAGGTTTTATTTTTAGCCTTTTAAACATATTGCCCATGGGATTATACTTTGCAGTGAGTTCGCATACAGTCTATTTGAAGAACTCCCATTTCTGTTCTGTGTTCGATGCCAATATTCCCTCCAAGTCAAAGTCTTGGAGAGCAGCTCTCGTCCTTGGAAAATTTGATCTTAAAGTTAAGTGTTTTTATCTTTCCCGTATGTGTTTGTTGCTTACAGCTAACATTAAATGAAATAATGTTATGGTCTCTGCTACCCAGATGTTTTTATATGAATCTTGGTAATAAGCTCTGCACGGTTTGAGCTTATTGGTAATTAGCTCTGCATGGTTTGGTCATACTCTATGCATGGGTTTAAATTGGCAGCAGCCCTGGCATGTGTTGCCTATTAGCTATATCTTTTGAATTAATAATTCTAATGTCGCCTGCCTGTCTCCAGGGGACAAGGCCCACTTGGTACTTATGGATCAGGGATGGGAGAATTGAATTCAGTCTTAGGAAAAGCAGCTTTATGAAGGTTTTAAGATCCCAGTTCAAAAGGGCTATGGGCCTATAGTTCGCAGAAATTGTATGGTCCTTGTCTGGCTTATAGTACTCATAAGGGAGATTATCCGGTCCCAGGGAGTTGCAGTTTGGCAGTAAATTGAGTCTCTGCTACTACTTCCTTGGTGATCAGAAGAAGTAGGTAACATGGACACTTCACTTTGAGATAAGTATACCCGATTACGCTCACAAAAAGCATCAGACCTTGGCAGTGTGGGATAGAGAGATTATTATAGAGGTCAGAAAAATAATCCAGAAAAATTCAGACTATATGCTCAGGGTGATAGTGGAGAACACCATGAGAATCATGCAGCGTCTGGGGAGCCATGTCACGATTACGTTCACAAAGTTTACGAGCGAATAACTTATGGGCTATATTCCCCTTATTATAGAAGACCTGGCGCAGGTACAGAAGGTCTTTTTCCACCTTACCCAGGTGAAGATTTTTCAGAACTGTACAAAAGTGCACGATTTCCCGTAGGAGGCGAAGTGGAAGAGAGGCAAGACTCCAGAACATGGAGCTGCACCTCAGTCTGCTGCCGTAGGAGTCTAGAACTCTTTTTCTAAGCTGCAGAGATAGCAATGCATTGGCACCAAATTACTGCCTTGGGATTGGAGGGATTGTTGTGTATGGCAAGCACTGGTCTGTCAAATCCAAATGAATATATGAACAAAAACATAAATATAATTGTGAATATAAGATCATGATACATAATAACAAAATAGCACATTCTGTATGTCTAGCACATACTGCCCATAGATACTGGTGGGCTAGCTGTCCTACATACTGGCGTAGACACCTTACATGTTTCAGACTAATTATATAGTCCTTCAGAGGTTTTATGTCAAATGGGTAGTAGTAGTTCTACAATATAACCCATTCATGACTAAGCCTATTTTTGACATTTGGTGTTTACAAGTTAAACTCTTTATTTTTTGCTAGAAAATTACTTGGAGCCCCCAAACATTATATATATTTTTTTTAGCAGAGATTCTAGAGAATAAAATGGTGATTGTTGCAATATTTTATATCACACGGTATTTGTGCAGCGGTGTTTTAAACTCAACTTTTTGGGAAAAGGGACACTTTCATGAATTTAAAAACAGTAAAGATAGCCCAATTTTTTTGTATAATGTGAAAGATGTTACACCGAGTAAATAGATACCAAACATGTTACGCTTTATAATTGCACGCACTCATGGAATGGTGACAAACTACGGTACCTACAAATCTCCATAGGGGACACTTTAAAATTTTTTTTTACGGTTACCAGGTTAGAGTTAGAGGAGGTCTAGTGCTAGAATTATTGCTCTCGCTCTGACGATCGCGGCGATACCTCATATGTGTGATTTGAAGACTGTTTACATATGCGGGCACGACTTCCGTATGCGTTTTCTTTGCTGCACGAGCTCGCGGGGATGGGGGCGTTTAAAAAAAAAAAAAAAATCTCATTTATTTTGAGATTTCTAAATTGTGTTTAAAAAAAAAAAAATGTGATCACTTTTATTGCTGTCACAAGGAATGCAAACATCCCTTGTGACAGTAATAGGTGGTGACAGGTACTCTTTATGGAGGGATCGGGGGTCTAAAAGACCCCCGATCCCTCCTTTTGCACTTCAAAGTATTCAGATCCCCGTTTTCGGCGATTCTTAATACTGTATTTTTTTAAAACCGGCGCCATTGGCTGCCGAGTAAACGGGAAATGATGTCATGACGTCGCTTCCGTGTTTACTATTGGTGATCGGGCCTCCCGGGCCCCGGTAAGGGCGGCGGGAGGGGGGGGGACATTCCCTCCCGCTCCTCCGGTTTAACAGCCGAGCGGCTTTTAGCCGCATCGGTCGTTATACCTGGGAAGCCGATCGCCGACTCTAAAAAAAAAAACAGTACCGGGATGATGCCCGCAGCTGCGGGCATCATCCCGGTATAACCCCGAAAGCCAAGTACGCACATCTGCGTACGCTCGACGGGAAGGGGATAAATATATCATATTAGTAATATAGAAATGGATATGTTTTTCATTTAATCATTTTTCATTCATTATTTTTCTTTTGGTGCTGTACGCTGTTTGTACTGGTCAGATTAGCCGTGCGTCTGTGGCGTGTTGCGTGGGACACGGCTCCGCCTGGCCCCTCTTGGGGCAATGTGGCTGCGTCGGGCGCCCAGACGCCAAGGGATACATGATGGACGCTGGATGCCCAGACTTGAGCACCAGCATTTCCATCTTGCCTTAACAGCTGTCCCCTATTCAATTGGGGATTGAATCAAGCCCTCCAGCTGGGTATAGTATATCTGCGGTTGTGTATTTATGGTTACACATAAATACATAACCAATGCCTCCAGGTGAGGGGGAAAAGTTTTTTTTTTGGGGGGGGGGGGGGGGGGTAAACCCTCCAGCTGGGTATATCTGCTGCTTCCTCTGTGGTCATTCCTGCAGCACACAACTGGGATTAGGTTGCACTGGTGCTGACTGTGGAGACCAAGGTATGCTGAACTATGAGGCAATTTTGATTTTAGTCATGAGATATATAACTATACTAGCCATTTAATCTCTAACTTTACTTATTACTATATCACAATTTAAATGTTTCCAAATCCGTGCATACCTGTACATCATATTAACAACCTTATATCTGCTTATCTATACAGATGAGCATCATGATAAAATCTCCAATGACCGATTACTAACTGGCTGTTTGGCAATACATGGTGGGAGCCTTTGCTCCGTTACCTGAGGACCCTGTAGGTGCAGTTTTGGGCTTGTTTCCTCACGGTCCACTGGGTTCCATCTGGTGCATGTCTGCACTGCCCTCTTTGGGAAACAACTGATCACTTACTCATCAGTTGTATGCAATATTTGTGTTTTTTTTTTATCGTTTTGTAAGTATGACATATGCTCTGTTTATGCCATATATAGGTACATGAATGCACTTTTCTTTGCTATATTACTATGCAAGACATAGAATGTGCTATTTTGGGTATTATGTATAATGCTCCCATATTAACAATAACATTAATACTATATGTTCATTGTTGATTTGTACTATTTTATCATGTTATAATAAAATCTATATATTTTTTACCTTCAATTTGGTCTGCCTGTCAAAAATTCCATGAGGGGTTTTACCGTGCTATATGCACCAGGTGTTTTTTGTTCATGAATTGCTACCTTGTGTGCTTCCCAGAGTGTACAGAAGTCCCTGGGGTACAGTTCTTCTTTTTATTTATTTTTTTCCAAAAGATTTTTAATTTCAGAAGAAAAACACAGAATATTGACGTACAGTGGGGACGGAAAGTATTCAGACCCCCTTACATTTTTCACTCTTTGTTATATTGCAGCCATTTACTAAAATCATTTAAGTTCATTTTTTTTTCCTCAATGTACACACAGCACCCCATATTGACAGAAAAACAGAATTGCTGACATTTTTGCAGTTTTATTAAAAAAGAAAAACTGAAATATCACATGGTCCTAAGTATTCAGACCCTTTGCTGTGACACTAATATATTTAACTCAGGTGCTGTCCATTTCTTCTGATCATCCTTGAGATGGTTCTACACCTTCATTTGAGTCCAGCTGTGTTTGATTATACTGATTGGACTTGATTAGGAAAGCCACACACCTGTCTATATAAGACCTTACAGCTCACAGTGCATGTCAGAGCAAATGAGAATCATGAGGTCAAAGGAACTGCCTGAAGTGCTCAGACAGAATTGTGGCAAGGCATAGATCTGGCCAAGGTTACAAAAAAATTTCTGCTGCACTTAAGGTTCCTAAGAGCACAGTGGCCTCCATAATCCTTTAATGGAAGATGTTTGGGATGACCAGAACCCTTCCTAGAGCTGGCTGTCTGGGAAAACTGAGCTATCGGGGAGAAGACCCTTGGAGAGAGAGGTAAAGAAGAACCCAAAGATCACTGTGGCTAAGCTCCAGAGATGCAGTCGGGAGATGGGAGAAAGTTGTAGAAAGTCAACCAACAGAAGCCTCTCCTCAGTGCAAGACGCATGAAAGCCAGCATAGTTTTCTAAAAAAAAAAAAAAAACACCTGAAGGACTCCAAGATGGTGAGAAATAAGATTCTTTGGTCTGATGAGACCAAGATAGAACTTTTTGGCCTTAATTCTAAGCGGTATGTGTGGAGAAAACCAGGCACTGCTCATCACCTGTCCAATACAGTCCTAACAGTGAAGCATGGGGGTGGTAGCATCATGCTGTGGGGGTGTTTTTCAGCTGCAGGGACAAGGCGACTGGTTGCAATCAAGGGAAAGATGAATGCGGCCAAGTACAGGGATATCCTTGTGAAAACCTTCTCCAGAGTGCTCAGGACCTCAGACTGAGCTGAAGGTTTACCTTCCAACAAGACAATGACCCCAAGCACGCAGCTAAAATAACGGAGTGGCTTCACAACAACTCCATGACTGTTCTTGAATGGCCCAGCCAGAGCCCTGACCAATTGAGCATCTCTGGAGAGACCTAAAAATGGCTGTCCACCAACGTTTACCATCCATCCTGACAGAACTAGAGAGGATCTGCAAGGAGGAATGGCAGAGGATCCCCAAATCCAGGTGTGAAAAACTTGTTGCATCTTTCCCAAAAAGACTCATGGCTGTATTAGATCAAAAGGGTGCTTCTACTAAATACTGAGTAAAGGGTCTGAATACTTAGGACCATGTGATATTTCAGTTTTTCTTTTTTAATAAATCTGCAAAAATGTCAACAATTCTGTGTTTTTCTGCCAATATGGGGTGCTGTGTGTACATTAATCAGGAAAAAAATGAACTTAAATGATTTTAGCGAATGGCTGCAATATAACAGAGTGAAAAATTTAGGGGGGTCTGAATACTTTCCGTCCTCAATGTACATTGTGTAATTTGACATTGCAATAGGTATGATGAATGATGCGAACTAACACAAACTGATTAAGGCTGTGGCAAGCTTCCATCCCTAATATGTGTTAAACAGCAGAAAAAAAAGAAATTGGACTTTGAGTGAGGCAGGTCACTGAATGGATACCTTATTCAAATCATTTATAAAAGTATTAATAACAAATCACGTTATAGAGTGTGTCAATCTGTAAATATAGGACACAATGTACTATGATACACTTGTAAGAATATATAATTGTTATACAGAGTAAGGTAAAACATTAAAGCATTAGTTGCATAAAAACACTCATCCATTCATAACAATTCAATAAATATAATCAATTGCTCATGGTGAGCCAAACTTGTCTAGGCATCAGTTCGATGTAACTCAACGCACATTTCGTGGCTCATGCCAATCATCAGGAGTAAAATGCACTGAAATTAAATCAATATCTATAAATATAGGATATCCTTTAAATGGAAAGGAGTGTAACTTACAATACGGCCCAGTGGTGGCGCCTCAACCTTAGATCCAAGAGAAGACAGGGGACAAGCATGATCATCTCCCCTGGGATGGGACTCCCCTCCTCAGCCCCGGGGGAGATGATCATACTTGTCCCCTGTCTTCTCTTGGATCTAAGGTTGGGCGCCACCTTTGGGCCGTATTGTAATTGTGTCCATTCAGTGACCTGCCTCACTCAAAGTCCCATTTCTTTCTTTTTTTCTTTTTGCAATAGGTATGAGGTGGTAAAAACAGTCAGTAAGTTTGAGTCCAAAGTCACGAGGCGACAGGTGAAGGAGGGGGGCATCCCTGCCCCGGGCACCCCTAATGAGATCAACCTGTGAAGCATAGTCTGTCTGCTGAGGGGTAAATGGATGCAAGTCTAGTGGGGGTTAGGTACCATCTTGTGAGGACCTTTAAGTTGGCTTCCATCGGGGAGATGTTTAGGATTCCCCTGAATGATTTGGTTCATGCTGCCTGCCAGGTCTCCAGGTCCCACTCATGTTGGAGGTCAGCCACCCAGGTTGTCATGTAGGAGGATTTGTCTGTCGGGATAATAAGTGACAAATGGATTACCGAGATGCCTCCCCTTTGCCCCATGGCTTGTCCACACCAGAGTTCATAAGCTTTCTGCAGATCAAGTGTGAGGAGTAGACCGTTGTTTTGGTCCACCGTCCAAATTGGTTTGCAGTATCAAGACAATGTCTACTGCCCGTCTTGATCGGGACCCTGTCTACCTGGGATGTAACCCACCTGGTCTTTATGGATATATTTACTGATAAAGGAAGAGAGACGGTTGGCTAGAATTTTGGTTAGTATTTTCAGGTCATTATTTGAGGGAAATGGGGCGATAATTGTTGACTTCTTCCGGGTTTTTGCCTTGTTTGGGTATGACCGGGATGTATGCTGTGTCGAGTTGGGTGCCCAAGGGGATGCCCTGTGTTTTGGCGTTAAAATTTTGTTGTGTGCGGGTGCCTGCAAAGGCCTTGTAGTATGGCATTAAGAGACCATTAGGTCCAGGGGCAGAGCCCTTTTTGAGGCCCTTAAGGAGGGGATGACTGTCTTCACCCCCTCCCTCTGAAGTCTGCCTCTAGGAATTCTGTGTTCAGTATCTAGGGATGGAATGGGAAGGCCGTCGAGAAACCTGGCTATCGAGTCTCTGGTGGGCTGTGACAGGGAATTTGGGACTGTACCGTTTAGAGAAGTGAGTCTTCTGAATCGTGAGGATGTCTAGTTTCAGAGATTTGTAACTTTCAAAAACTTTCCTCCGTTTGAGGGGAGAGTTTAGGCACTGGACATTGTGGGTGGCTATTTTAAGAACGCTATTGGTGGTGGAAGCGGCCATGGGATTCAGGATGAGCTATGTCACTGTCTACCGTCGCTCACCCTTTGGCGTCTTTTGTCAGTCGATCTCCTGTTGGGTTGCCTGGCCTCATGGAGCATATCGCTTCAACGGCATTAAGGTGAGCTGCAATAGATGTAGAAGTTACACATGTAGAGAAAGTAAAGAAGAGGAAAGGAGAAGTAGGCAGAAAGGGACAGTAGAGGGATAAAGATCTCCTAGCGTAAGAGAGCTGGACTCGTGGAGGGAGATCTACCCATGTAGAGGTTCTTCGGGGGTAACCGGGTCTGTCCTATGGAGAAACATAAAGCCTAACCCCCAGAGGCCTACAGGAGTCTGAGGGAAAGGTGGAGGCACATGAGGTCCACCCCTGGCCAGGGCATCCCTGTTAAGTGCTATATAGTAGCAACCGGGAACATCAAAGGGTCAACAAATGGAATCCAGGTCTGACTGGGCGATTCTTCTCTCCCTCTCTCCTGGGGGAGCAAAGAAGGGAGGAGGCTTGTAATGTGGAACCTCCCGCATCATGGTGGGGGGTCCTGAGCAAAGACCAAAAAAGAGTCTCTAGGTCTCCATGGAGGATAAGAGTCTGGAGTACCCCGTCTGGGAGTCTCAACGTCTTGTGGTGAAAGAACGGGGGCCCGCCAGGGAGGTTGGTATTGACTCGCCAGCCGAGGTCCGGGTTTCCAATGGGACCAAAAAGGCAAAATTGCCTGAGAAAATAACTGTAATTTTTTAAAACTGATATAGTGAACAGTTATTACAATTAAGAGATGAATCTCTATTCAGAGGGAACAGTGGAACCAGGAACCCATCGCTGGGTAGTGAGCGAGGAGAAGCCTGAATTAGTTGGCAGATGATCATGGGGGTCCACTGTCTTTAGCCTTCTTTGTCTTCATCTTGTTCCAGAGTGGCGATTGGGGGCTGGTAGGTGTCAGTCTTTTGGTCAATCCAGGTATGTTGTAGGACATGTCCATGTCGGCTTCCTGGGAGATATACTTGAGGTGGAGGAGGAGTTTTTCACCATCTGAAAATTGGAGAAAGAATAGTTTTCCTTTATCGGAGAACTTAACTGCAAATGTCCTTTTGTGCCGAGAGCAACGGTTTCAGTGATCTTCTGCGTTGCATTATGGAGGGGTACAGATCTGCAAAGATCTGAATTGGTTGACCCTGACACTGCACCCGGGGCATGGGCTGTGATTGTTTCATGACTTCCTCCTTCACTGCATAGTAATGAGGTTTGGCAATGTCTCTCAGAGGACCGTCCTTCCTGGGGAGGGGGGCCCTAGGGTTCTGTGGGCTATGTCCAGCTCCAGGTGGTGCTGGGGGATATTTGGGATCAGGTTCTTGATTACATCCTGTACAGGGACATTAATGATGGACTCGGGGAGACCCCTGATTCTGATATTGTATCTCCTGGATCTGTTCTCTAAATCATCGTTTCTGGATAGGGCAACATCTAGTTGTCCCTGTATTGTCTGTATATGGTCTGAGTTTTGATTTGTTACTGCAACAGTTTTGTCTAGCTTGTTTTCAATTGTTTCCATTCTGGCTCCCAGGTTCTGGAAATCTGATTTCAAGTCCCCTGTGATCTTAGAAGCTGTTTGAGCTAGACCTCTTTCCAAGAGTTCTGACAGTTTCTGGTATAGACCAGCTGCTGGGAAGGAGGCAGAGGCTGTGGCCTGGTAGTCATTAGGAGAGGTGTCTGCATGGCTGGCTGTATTAGGCCCCATAGGGGAGAAGACATGGTGTGACCTATTGGGGACTCTGTGGAGGCAGTGATATGGTCTGCTGGTTGCTCACATTGCCCATCGGGGTAAAGTTTAGAGTCGCCGGGGTTATAATTTGCCGGTGTTCCTGGGGATCCTCAGAGCTGGAAGCATGAGGCTTTGCCGCGGCCGCCATGTTGGATCCGCCGTGTCTATCACTGCTGCTGAATTGCGGCTTAAGGTCTCTCCTAACTGATGATCCGGGCTTAGAAGGGGGGTGCCTGGGGATGCTGTTGCTGCTGGAAACGCTGTTCCCTGTGTGCTGTGAGTAGCTCCTGGCTCAAGCGGCCATCTTCAGAGCCCTGCACATGTGCACTCTGGGGTACAGTTCTTAAAAAATACAGCTGTAGGGCCTTCCCTAACTCCTCCTTGGCGGGAGCATGCTTAAGCAAAAATGAATTAAGACACCAACGACATAACTTAAGCCTGGATGCATCCAAGCGAAGTGACAAAAGCAGCATGATACGTCCAAGAGCTTGGGAGAAGAGCTACATATGTAACCACTCGTAAAGTAGGCCCATTTACGAAAAAATGGTCTAACCGAGTGTATGGAAAGGGTGTGTATTGACACTCAGTCAAGCTATCCGCCAAGCGTCAAATAGCGCATATTTACAAGTAAATTGGGACTAAAAAGAGAGGCATGATGGTGGGGGGGGGGTCCAGCAGTGACGAACATTCGATCCATAACCGGGGAAAACTGAAGGTTTAAAATCTCCAATCACTAGGAAGGAGTGTTCAAAATGAAGCAGGCGGTTATACACCTTGAAAGGCTGTTTATTTGGTATTAGGTGCATAAATATTACAGAACGTGACATCCATATCTCGCCATTTGCCTCTGAGAATGAAAGAGCGGCCTTGTGGATTGAAATAAGAATACGTTTGCGTAAAGGGGGCACCCCTCTTGATCAAGAGGGCAACCCCAAGCTTTCTTCTTAGTATGTTGGAACAAAGGGTCACCAAGCAGACCATTGAAAAAAGTCAGAATATATAAGGAAGTTACCCCCAACGGGTTAAAGGGACTTTAACGGCAATTCATTTAAGATTTAAAATTTATTTTATTAAGTAGAAAAAGTATATATATATCATAAAAGACATATAACAAGGAAAACAAAAACAATGTCATACAATCTATAAAAAAACTATACAACGATATACTGTATGTGCGAGATTTAAAGACTATATTCAATGGTCTTGCCACGAAATCTTGCGCGTTTCGGGACTTAAGCATAATGTCCCTTCATCAGAGACGGATCGTGGATCATAGACCATACAATGAAATATAAATAGAAAAAGTACAAAGAACAATCATGTATAAATGATATTTACAAGTATCACATATATGTCATTTGGTTTATTGTGACCGTAGATAAAAAGAGCACAACCTACCCATACATATCAGTAACGGAGCATCTATGCCAGAATCGCGGTGTCAGATACCCCAGGTCTAGCAGATGTAACGTAACGAAGACCTGAAGGCATCGGCTGGCCCAACTCTATCCACACTGATCCAACCCACGAATATAAGGGGGCGTCCCGCAGCTCCGCCAAAACAAGCTACAACCAAATCGCAGGTACTACAACATACCGTATCGTCTGCGGAATAGAAACATGTGCCATATAGTAAAAACTTGCCAGAGGCTCATAAGCGGTTCAGGAAATCAAAAGACAAAGGTGGGGGTTGGTAAGAGGGCTGTGTTCATACCAGGATGTTCATAGGTCAGGCCACAACAGTCTGCATCACCATAAGAGAGAGGAGAATATTGCCAAGTGTATGCAAGCACAGATCGAACCAGGGCATTAACCCGTATGAGGGCTAGGTCTGTGAACAAAACAGAGGGGGGATAAGGTAGTAATAGCAACCCTGAGAGTATCAGATTTAATGAACAAACAGTATGGCTGGATCACAGCCATCCAAGGATAGTACTTACAGCAGAGTGTAATGTTGATTCTTGGTGAGGCATGGGTTGATTAAAGGAGCGTCCGGGCCGGTCACCGCCAAGTGCGGTAATGATGAGCCCATTCAAGTGCATCACTGAAATATAAGGAGCCTGGGAGGGCGTGGTATAGCGTGACGTGCGTCTAATCAGCGCAATGTCATCACATCAATCACACAATAGAAATGTGTGAGGGGGGAGCGGTCGCGCCATAGGGCCACGCCCACTGCACGTTCCCGTACTAAGGACGAGAAACAGCGTGCAGCTGACAGGCAGCCCCGCCCACCAAGTGAGACCACAACAAAGCAGACGGAGCAGCGAGACAGAGTTTGGTGGTTGCCTGGCAACATACCAGACAACCGCTATCTCATAGGGATTCAGGGAAATTTCTCAAGCATCAAAGGGCAGTGCATTTAAAGCAAAGCTTAAGTGATAATAGACGCTGTATAGCCTGTGCAGCCCGGTCTGGGTTAACCCACTTACTACGGGAATACTTGGAGGCTTCAGGCAACCACCAAACTCTGTCTCGCTGCTCCGTCTGCTTTGTTGTGGTCTCACTTGGTGGGCGGGGCTGCCTGTCAGCTGCACGCTGTTTCTCGTCCTGAGTACGGGAACGTGCAGTGGGCGTGGCCCTATGGCGCGACCGCTCCCCCCTCACACATTTCTATATTGTGATTGATGTGATGACGTTGCGCTGATTAGACGCATGTCACGCTATACCACGCCCTCCCAGGCTCCTTATATTTCAGTGATGCACTTGAACTCATCATTACCGCACTTGGCGGTGACCGGCCCGGACGCTCCTTTAATTAACCCATGCCTCACCAAGACTCAACATTACACTCTGCTGTAAGTACTATCCTTGGATGGCTGTGATCCAGCCATACTGTTTGTTCATTAAATCTGATACTCTCAGGGTTGCTATTACTACCTTATCCCCCCTCTGTTTTGTTCACAGACCTAGCCCTCATACGGGTTAATGCCCTGGTTCGATCTGTGCTTGCATACACTTGGCAATATTCTCCTCTCTCTTATGGTGATGCAGACTGTTGTGGCCTGACCTATGAACATCCTGGTATGAACACAGCCCTCTTACCAACCCCCACCTTTGTCTTTTGATTTCCTGAACCGCTTATGAGCCTCTGGCAAGTTTTTACTATATGGCACGTTTCTATTCCGCAGACGATACGGTATGTTGTAGTACCTGCGATTTGGTTGTAGCTTGTTTTGGCGGAGCTGCGGGACGCCCCCTTATATTCGTGGGTTGGATCAGTGTGGATCGAGTTGGGCCAGCCGATGCCTTCAGGTCTTCGTTACATCTGCTAGACCTGGGGTATCTGACACCGTTACTGCAGCGATTCTGGCATAGATGCTCCGTTACTGATATGTATGGGTAGGTTGTGCTCTTTTTATCTACGGTCACAATAAACCAAATGACATATATGTGATACTTGTAAATATCATTTATACATGATTGTTCTTTGTACTTATTTATATTATACTTATATCTATTTATATCTATTTATATTTCATTGTATAATAGGTCTATGATCCACGATCCGTCTCTGATGAAGGGACATTATGCTTAAGTCCCGAAACGCGTAAGGTTTCGTGGCAAGACCATTGAATATAGTCTTTAAATCTCGCACATACAGTATATCGTTGTATAGTTTTTTTATAGATTGTATGACATTGTTTTTGTTTTCCTTGTTGTATGTCTTTTATGATATATATATATATATATATATATATATATATATATATATATATATATATATATATATATATATATATATATATATATATATATATATACTTTTTCTACTTGATAAAATAAATTTTAAATCTTAAATGAGTTGCCGTTAAAGTCCCTTTAACCCGTTGGGGGTAACTTCCTTATATATTCTGACTTCGGGGATGTTGGCAACAACCATGATATAGTTGAATAGCACCTTCCCTCCTCTTTCCCATTGGAAAAAGTCAGGACAGATTTCAAAGTCCTGTGCTTTTAGGAAGGCCTCTAACTCGGCTGTTATTGCGATTGTCCAAGTCCCTCTGCATATCTCAGAGAATATAGTGTTCATCAACCTGTTCAGATTGGACACGGACTGCAAGTTTTATGGTTTGAACATCTTCCTCTACATCCTCCACCTTGGTAGCGAGATGATGGAACTCATTTTGAGGGCTCTTAATCTTACTGCAACAAGCCTCCTTTACCTCAGAAATCAGTTGTTTAAAGTCATAATTTTTAGGCAAAGACTGCAGCTGCTCTTGCCATGTAGCAATCTCACCCAGGCAGAGAGGAAGGGGCCCGGGAGGGTGAAAGAGGGTGTCCGGCAGCCATCTGTGGGGGGGTGCTATGACTTGTACCAGACCCTAGGTGAGTCCAGTGGAGGGGAGACAACACGGCAAAGGAGTGTCATCCCCTGCACAGTGACCAGATGTGGAGGGGTTGCACAAGGGGCCTCCAATTTGCAGGAGGTTCTAGCATTCTTAGCGCATTGGGCCCTCTGGGTCTTCAGGGCTGAGAGCAGAATGGGCCCAGAGGTAGATGCAGGCTGCAGCCGTGGAAGGGGCTGAGAGCGATACCACCTGGTTTGGAGAAAGGGAATCTGAGTTACGCAGCAGTGATGGAGGGCCCAGCGATGGGAGATTGCCAAATCCAGGTCCCAGGGGCAGCATTACATCATCTTTTATATTTTATCAAAAAAGTGGGTTATACAGTGGCTTGCGAAAATATTCGGCCCCCTTGAACTTTTCAACCTTTTGCCACATTTCAGGCTTCAAACATAAAGATACAAAATTTTAATTTTTTGTGAAGAATCACCAACAAGTGGGACACAATTGTGAAGTGGAACGAAATCTATTGGATATTTTAAACTTTTTTTAGCAATTAAAAAACTGAAAAGTGGTGCGTGCAAAATTATTCGGCCCCTTTACTTTCAGTGCAGCAAACTCACTCCAGAAGTTCAGCGAGGATCTCTGAATGATCCAATGTTGTCCTAAATGACTGATGGTGATAAATAGAATCCACCTGTGTGTAATCAAGTCTCTGTATAAATGCACCTGCTCTGTGATAGTCTCAGGGTTCTGTTGAAAGCGCAGAGAGCATCATGAAGACCAAGGAACACACCAGGCAGGTCCGTAATACTGTTGTGGAGAAGTTTAAAGCCGGATTTGGATACAAAAAGATTTCCCAAGCTTTAAACATCCCAAGGAGCACTGTGCAAGCGATCATTTTGAAATGGAAGGAGTATCAGACCACTGCAAATCTTCCAAGACCTGGCTGCCCCTCTAAACTTTCAGCTCAGACAAGGAGAAGACTGATCAGAGATGCAGCCAAGAGGCCCCTGATCACTCTGGATGAACTGCAGAGAACTACAGCTGAGGTGGGAGAGTCTGTCCATAGGACAACAATCACTCGTACACTGCACAAATCTGGCCTTTATGGAAGAGTGGCAAGAAGAAAGCCATTTCTCAAAGATATCCATACAAAGTCTCGTCTAAAGTTTGCCACAAGCCACCTGGGAGACACACCAAACATGTGGAAGAAGGTGCTCTGGTCCGATGAAACCAAAATCAAACTTTTTGGCCACAATGCAAAACAATATGTTTGTCGTAAAAGCAACACAGCTCATCACATTCAACACACCATCCCCACTGTCAAACATGGTGGTGGCAGCATCATGGTTTGGGCCTGCTTTTCTTCAGCAGGGACAGGGAAGATGGTTAAAATTGAGGGGGAGATGGATGCAGCCAAATACAGGACCATTCTGGATGAAAACCTGTTGGAGTCTGCAAAAGACCTGAAACTGGGACGGAGATTTATCTTCCAACAAGACAATGATCCCAAACATACAGCAAAATCTACAAAGGCATGGTTCACAAATAAACGTATCCAGGTGTTAGAATGGCCAAGTCAAAGTCCAGACCTGAATCCAATCGAGAATCTGTGGAAAGAGCTGAAAACTGCTGTTCACAAACGCTCTCCATCCAACCTCACTGAGCTCGAGCTGTTTTGCAAGGAAGAATGGGCAAGAATTTAAGTCTCTCGATGTGCAAAACTGATAGAGACATGGAGCTGTAATCACAGCAAAAGGTGGCTCTACAAAGTATTAACGCAAGGGGGCCGAATAATTTTGCACGCCCCACTTTTCATTTTTTTATTAGTTAAAAAAGTTTCAAAAATCCAAAAGATTTCGTTCCACTTCACAATTGTGTCCCACTTGTTGGTGATTCTTCACATTTTCAAATTTTATATCTTTATGTTTGAAGCCTGAAATGTGGCAAAAGGTTGAAAAGTTCAAGGGGGCCGAATACTTTCGTAAGCCACTGTATGTTTGGTGTTTTTGCATTAAAATTCATCAACCCCTTCCCCCCCGACATACAGTAACATATGTGGCCACCACTGCATTGGGCTTTTTTTTCCGTGGGGCCATATATGCGTATCTCCATTTGTGCTGGGTGTACAGTGCACTCCCAGCACAGAGACCGGTGTCTCATCGAGGGCCCCATACTAATGATCGTGATCCGGAACTCCCGATTCTGGGTTAATTCAGGAGCAGACTGAGGCATAAGGAGTGTGAAGGCAAATGGCAGGAATTCAGAATTACATTCAGCATACTAAACCAATATTGTAGGAAATAACCAGTGTCTCCTGTAAACTACCCATCTGGAGCACACCCGAACATTTTTTTATTTTTTTATTTTTTTGGCCCTTTTTTCTCTGGGAGGGACTTTATCAGGAAAATGGCGTTCATGGTTCTCACAGTGCCACATGCTAGTGTTTTCTGCCGGTGAAGTTTGCCGGAAAAGGGGCACGCTGGTATCTTCTCAACGTAGAGAATCCTTTTCGAGGAGTGGGAATACAAGGTCCCAAATTACCTTTCCACTTGATCCTATATAGTCTGGACAGTCAGGTGGATGCAGCTATGTGTCTTTTCCTTCGTACATGTGGAAGGCATTAGGTGTGCCCCGTGGCTCTGTCGAATAACTTGTAGAGTTTCACCCCATATCGTGCCCTTTTGCTGGGGATGAACGGCTTGAAGCCCTGCCTGCCAGTGAAGTGGACAAGTGACTCATCCACGCAGATTTTTTTGTCCGGGATATATAATTGGGAAAATTTCTCTGAAAAAAAATTAACCGCTTAAGCCCCGGACCATTTGACTGGCCAAAGACCAGACCGCTTTTTGCGATTCGGCACTGCGTCGCTTTTACTGACATTTGCACGGTCGTGTGACGTGGCTCCCAAACAAAATTGACGTCCTTTTTTTTTTCCCACAAATAGAGCTTTCTTTTGGTGGTATTTGATCACCTCTGCAGTTTTTTATTTTTTGCACTATAAACAAAAAAAGAGCTACAGTTTTGAAAAAAATGCATTATTTTTAACTTTTTGCTATAAATATCCCCAAAAAATATATAAAAACATTTTTTTTCCTCCGTTTAGGCCAATACGTATTCTTCCACATATTTTTGGTAAAAAAAATCGCAATAAGCGTATATTGATTGGTTTGTGCAAAAGTTATAGCGTCAACAAAATAGGGGATAGTTTTATGGCATTTTTATTTATTTTTTTTTGGGACCTTTGGCATTAATACTGCGATCAGTGCGATTAAAATTGCATTGATTACTGTAAAAATGTCACTGGCAGTGAATGGGTTAAAACTAGGGGGCGGAGAAGGGGTTAATGTGTGTCCTGGTACGTATGGGACTCTGTATGAACAGACGATCTGTCAGTTCACTCCTCAGAGAACCGGAAACTGTGTTTACACACACCGCTCCCGGTTCCCTGTGTGCCCCAAGCGATCGCGGGAGCCTGGCGGTGATAGAGACTGCCAGGCACTCGCATCGGCTCGAGGAGCCAGCAGCGCACAAGCGCCCCCTAGTGGCCGTTTATGTTACCGACGTAACATAACGGCGATTCGCGCAGCCGAGCCATGTTGCCGCAGTACAACTGCTGCGGCTGGTCGGCATGTGGTTAAGAAGTGACCAAGTTTTATGTAGTTTATCATATGCTGGATCATTTCGGGGAGGGCAGCGGGTGTTTATCACTGTATTGGAGGAACCGCATGATCATTAAATACAGTGCATCCGGAAAGTATTCAGGTCACAGCTCTTTAGTTTTTCTTCATTTTATGTTATAGCCTTATTCCAAAATTGATTAAATTCATTATTTTCCTGAAAATTCTAGAAACCATACCCCATAATGACAACCTTAAAGAAGTTTTGATATCTTTGCAAATTTATTAAAAATTAAAACACATGTACATGAATATTCAGAGCCTTTGCCATGACACTCAAAATTGAGCTCAGGTGCGTCCAGTTTTCACTGATCATCCTTGAGATGTTTCTACAAATTGATTGGAGTCCACCAGTGGTAAATTCAGTTGGTTAGACATGATTTGGAAAGGCACACACCTGTCTATATAAAGTCCCACAGTTAACCATGCATGTCGGAGCACAAACCAAGCCAATAAGGCCAAGGAATTGTCTGTAGACCTCTGAGACAGATTTTATCAAGGCACAGATTTGGGGAAGGGTACAGAAATTTTTTTTGCTGCATTGAAGGTCCCAGTGAGCACAGTTGCCTCAATCAGCTGTAAATGGAAAAACGTTTGGAACCACCAGGACGACTCCTAGAGCGAACCGCCTGGCCAAACTGAGCGATCAGGGGGGAAAAGGGCCTTAGGGAGGTGACCAAGAACCCGATGGTCACTCTGATAGAGCTCCATCATTTCTCTGTGGAGAGAAGAGAACCTTTCAGAAGAACAACCATCTCTGCAGCACTCTACCAATCAGGTCTGTATGGTAAAGTGGCCAGACGGAAGCCACACTTTAGTAAAAGGAACATGACAGCCCGCCTAGAGTTTTCCAAAAGGCACCTGAAGGACTCTGATCATGAGAAACAAAATTCTATGGTATGATGAAACGAAGATTGAACTTTTTAGCCTGAATGGTAAGCATGTCTGGAGGAAGCCAGGCACCGCTCATTACCTGGCCAATACATCCCTACAGTGAACTACGGTGGTGGCAACATCATGCTGTAGGGATGTTTTTCAGTGGCAAGAACTGGGAGACTAGTCAGGATTGAGGGAAAGATGAATGCAGCAATGTACAGAGACATCCTTGATGAAAACCAGCTCCAGAGCCCTCTGGACCTCAGACTGGGACGAAGGTTCATCTTCCAGCAGGACAACGCCCTTAAGCACACAGCCAAGATAACAAAGGAGTGGCTACTGGACAACTCTGAAGGTCCTTGAGTGGCCCAGACTTGAACCCAATTGAACATCTCAGGAGAAATCTGAAAATGGTTGTACATCGTCTCTCCCCACCCAACCTGATGGCGCTTCAGAGGTTCTGCAAAAAAGAATGTAGCATCCTACACAAAAGACTTGAAGCTGTACTTGGTGCCACAGGCGCTTTAACAAAGTATTGAGCAAAGGCTGTGAGTACTTACGTACATGTGACTCTTTTTTTTTTTTTGTTTATTTTTAATAAATTTGTAAAGATTTCAAACAAACTTTTTTCAATTTGTCATTATTGGGGTATTGTATGTGAAATTTTGAGAAAATTATGAATTTAATAAATTTTGGAATAAGGCTGTAACAAAATGTAAAAGTGAAGCGCTGTAAATATTTTCCGAATGCACTGTATCTTGTGCTTGACATAATGGATGAATAAATGGGCATGGAGTGGGTGGGCTAGTAAGAGCGTAACTTTTTTTTTTTTTATTGTTATATTGAGTCCTATATTAAATGTGGGGCCCAAAAAGATTTTATATTCCTGCACTGTTGACCGTTCCCATTCATAGGGACGGGTATAATATATAGTTGGGTTGTTGGCGATAAATTGTTGGACTTAGAGTTTGCGCTGGTCCACAATTGTATGTAATAAGTCACCTGTGAAAATTAAATGTAAAAAATCAATTGGTTCAAAAATTTCCGTGTTCACCTTAACACCTGGCTGTGCAGTAAAAGAGGGGGATGGGATGTTGGCTGCTCCTGAGTTAGGGGGATGCCATAGAGGGTTTTGAAGTGCATATTGTAGACTGGCATGGGTCCTAACCCTTTGGGGCTGACCTGACACCCCTCTACTGCCTGGCCTTTCTTGCAGAGGTCCTTTGTTTCTGGTGGATACCACTGCACTACTTGTGGTAGCCTGCTGCTCGCCAGAACACCTTCATTTGGTGGGCACACTTTCCTCCTCCTCTGATTTTTAGTGTCCCACAACTTAGAGCTGCACAATTAATCGTTAAATCGTGATCTCGATTCACCTCCCCTGACGATCTCTCCTGCTGAGTTTGCTGATTCTTTCATATAAACAAGTGGAGAGATTATCTGTTCACTTAGCTGTCAAAAGAAAACATCCAGGCAGACTGCCAAGTTTAGAACTTGAAACATTGTATCTATCTTCCTTATTAGATCAAAGGGATAAACTTCTCTGTGTAAACAAATAACCTGGGCAATCTGCCAAGCTTTAAACAATGTAAATGCAGGAAGCTTAACCACTTAAAGTCTAAATCTTTTTCTGACACTTCTTTCTTAAAGCGGAGTTCCACACAAAAATGGAACTTCCACTTTTCGGAACTCTCCCCCCCTCCGGTGTCACTTTTGGCACCTTTCAGGGGGGAGGGGGGTGCAGATACCTGTCTAAGACAGGTATTTGCACCCACTTCCGGCATAGACTCCCATGGGAGTCTATGCCTCTTCCTGTCCCTCCGCGCTGTCTCCTGGGAAACACACAGGTCCCAGGAGATAGTGGGGACCAGTTACGATGCGCAGCGCGACTCGCGCATGCGCAGTAGGGAACCGGGAAGTGAAGCCGCAACGCTTCACTTCCTGATTCCCTCACCTAGGATGGCGGGCGCAGCTGCCAAGAACCGAGCGGATTCTCGGCGTCGGCTGCCGACATCGCTGGACCCTGGGACAGGTAAGTGGCCATTTATTAAGTCACCAGCTGCAGTATTTGTAGTTGCTGGCTTTTAATATATTTTTTTTTAGGCGGTTTAGGTGGACTCCCTCTTTAACTACTTCAGCCCCGGAAGGTTTTACCCCCTTCCTGACCAGAGCACTTTTTACAATTCGGCACTGCGTCGCTTTAACTGCTAATTGCGCGGTCATGCAATGCTGTACCCAAACGAAATTTGCGTCCTTTTCTTCCCACAAATAGAGCTTTCTTTTGATGGTATTTGATCACCTCTGCCGTTTTTATTTTTTGCGCTATAAACGGAAAAAGATTGAAAATTTTGAAAAAATATATTTTCTACTTTTTGTTATAAAAAAAATCCAATAAACTCAATTTTAGTCATACATTCAGGCCAAAATGTATTCGGCCACATGTCTTTGGTAAAAAAATGTCAATAAGCGTATATTTATTGGTTTGCGCAAAAGTTATAGCGTCTACAAACTAAGGTACATTTTCTGGAATTTACACAGCTTTTAGTTTGACTGCCTATGTCATTTCTTGAGGTGCTAAAATGGCAGGGCAGTACAAAACCCCCCCAAATGACCCCATTTTGGAAAGTAGACACCCCAAGGAAATTGCTGAGGGGCATGTTGAGCCCATTGAATACCGTATTTATCGGCGTATAACACGCACCGGCGTATAACACGCACCCCAATTTAGGAGGGAATTTTAAGGAAAAAAAACTTACATTTAAATGCCCATCATTGCAGCCTTGTCAGTGCAGCCTTGTCAGTGCAGCCTTGTCAGTGCAGCCTTGTCAGTGCAGCCTCGTCAGTGCAGCCTCGTCAGTGCAGCCTCGTCAGTGCAGCCTCGTCAGTGCAGCCTTGTCAGTGCAGCCTTGCCCCAGTGCAGCCTTGCCCCAGTGCAGCCTTGCCCCAGTGCAGCCTTGCCCCAGTGCAGCCTTGCCCCAGTGCAGCCTTGCCCCAGTGCAGCCTTGCCCCAGTGCAGCCTTGTCAGTGCAGCCTTGTCAGTGCAGCCTTGTCAGTGCAGCCTTCGATCCCCTGTCTTCAAAATCGCCGACCGCGATTTGAAAATGGCGCCGCCGGCGCCGAAATACACAGAGCCGGTCCTCGGCTCTTTCCGGCGGCTCTCGTTCACTTTCGGCTCCACTCGTAGTCCCGAGCGGAGCTATCCGAACCTACTCAGCTAGGTTCGGATAGCTCCGCTCGGGACTACGAGTAAAGCCGAAAGTGAACGAGAGCCGCCGGAAAGAGCCGAGGACCAGCTCTGTGTATTTCGGCGCTGGCGGCGCCATTTTCAAATTTTCGGCGATTTTGAAGTTGTGCAGCTCGGGATCGAATGAGATCGGCCTATAACACGCACCTGCGACTTTCCCCTGATTTTAAGGGGAAAAAAGTGCGTGTTATACGCCGATAAATACGGTATTTATTTTTTTTGTCCCAAGTGATTAAATAATGACAAAAAAAAAAAAATTTACAAAAAGTTGTCACTAAATGATATATTGCTCACACAGGCCATGGGCATATGTGGAATTGCACCCCAAAATACATTCAGCTGCTTCTCCTGAGTACGGGGATACCACATGTGTGGGACTTTTTGGGAGCCCAGCCGCGTACGGGGCCCCGAAAACCAAGCACCGCCTTCAGGATTTCTAAGGGCATACATTATTGATTTCACTCCTCACTACCTATCAGTTTTGAAGGCCATAAAATCCCAAGATGGCACAAACCCCCCCCCCCCCCCCCCAAATGACCCCATTTTGGAAAGTAGACACCCCAAGCTATTTGCTGAGAGGCATGGTGAGTATTTTGCAGCTCTCATTTGTTTTTGAAAATGAAGAAAGACCAGAAAATGTTTTGTTTTTTTTTTTTTCAATTTTCAAAACTTTGTGACAAAAAGTGAGGTCTGCAAAATACTCACTATACCTCTCAGCAAATAGCTTGGGGTTTCTACTTTCCAAAATGGGGTCATTTGGGGGGGTTTTGTGCCACCTGGGCATTCCATGGCCTCCGAAACTGTGATAGGCAGTGAAGAGTGAAATCAAAAATTTACGCCCTTAGAAAGCCTGAAGGGGGTGCTTGGTTTTCGGGGTCCCGTGCGCAGGTAGGCTCCCAAAAAGTCCCACACATGTGGTATCCCCAAACTCAGGAGAAGCAACAGAATTTATTTCGGGGTGTAATTTCACATATCCCCATGGCATGTTTGAGCAATATATCATTTAGTGACAACTTTGTGCAAAAAAAAATTCTCTTTCTCGCAACTTGTGTCACAATATAAAATATTCCATGGACTCGACATGCCTCTCAGCAAATAGCTTGGGGTGTCTACTTTCCAAAATGGGGTCATTTGGGGGGGTTTTGAACTGTCCTGGCATTTTATGCACAACATTTAGAAGCTTATGTCACACATCACCCACTCTTCTAACCACTTAAAGACAAAGCCCTTTCTGACACTTTTTGATTACATGAAGAAAAAATTTTTTTTTTTGCAAGAAAATTACTTTGAACCCCCAAACATTATATATTTTTTTAAAGAAAATGCCCTACAGATTAAAATGGGTGTTTCATTTTTTTTTTTTTTCACACAGTAATTGCGCAGCGATTTTTCAAACGCATTTTTTGTGGAAAAAACACACTTTTTAAAATTTTAATGCACTAAAACACACTATATTGCCCAAATGTTTGATGAAATAAAAAAGATGATCTTAGGCCGAGTACATGGATACCAAACATGACATGCAAAATTGCGCACAAACGTGCAGTGGCACCAAAATTAATACATTTTTAAAAGCCTTTACAGGTTACCACTTTAGATTTACAGAGGAGGTCTACTGCTAAAATTACTACCCTCGATCTGACCTTCGCGGTGATACCTCACATGCATGGTGCAATTGCTGTTTACATTTGACGCCAGACCGACGCTTGCGTTCACCTTAGCGCGAGAGCAGGGGGGACAGGGGTGCTTTTTTTTTTTTTAAATCATTTTTATTGTTATCTCAGGGAATGTAAATATCCCCTATGATAGCAAAAGGTAGTGACAGGTACTCTTTTTTTGAAAAAATTGGGGTCTATTAGACCCTAGGTCTCTCCTCTGCCCTCAAAGCATCTGACCACACCAAGATCGGTGTGATAAAATGCTTCCCCAATTTCCCAATGGCGCTGTTTACATCCGGCGAAGTCATAAAATGCTCGTAGCTCTTGGTTTCTTAGGCCATAGAGATGTTTGGAGCCACTCTGGTCTCTGATCAGCTCTATGGTCAGCTGGCTGAATCACCGGCTGCATTCTCAGGTTCCCTGTTGAGACAGGAGAGCCAGAGAAAAACACGGAAGACGGTGGGGGGGGCATTCCCTCCCACTGCTTGTAAAAGCAGTCTAGAGGCTAATTAGCCGCTAGGATTGCTTTTACATGAAAGCCGACCGCTGGCTGAAAAGAATGATACCAAGATGATACCTAAACCTGCAGGCATCATTCTGGTATAACCACTCAGTTGTGAATTGCGTACCTGAAGACAAAAAAAATGGTTAACAATAAAGCACAGTAAACAGTAAAGTATAAAAAATTGCATACCTGAAAAGCAAACATGATAAAACATACCGTATATACTCGAGTATAAGTCGTTCAGAGTATAAGTCGAGGCCCTAATTTACCACAAAAATAATGGGAAAAACTTATTGACCCGAGTATAAGACGAGGGTGAAAAATGCACAGCTACTGTAAGTGGAAAAGAGGGTCAACAATGCCAATTTGCAGCATCACTGTTCCCATTTGCATGCCTCACTGTTCCCATTTGCAGCCATAGGTCCCCAAAACTTCATATTCGGTAGTTAAGGGTTCCTAGATGCCCCCTAGCTGCAGCCAAAATTTGGGGTCTCTGAACCCAAAGGGTCCGAAATGACATTGCTGCAGATGGACACAGTTGACCGAATTTGGGGCCCCGTATCTCAGGGCCACTTAGTGCTAAGAACCCTAAATTTGGTGTGCAAACCCAGTGGAACTAGCACCATAAAATTTCCAAAGCTGGGGTTTCTAGCTCCAAGTGGCCCCCGAGATACAGGGCCCCAAAAATCAGTTCAGAAAATGTCAAGCACTTTTTTGCAGCAGAGAATGACATTTTCCGAACCGGTTTTGGGGCCCCATATCTCAGGGCCACTTGATGCTAGGAACCCCAGCTTTGGATATGTTATGGAACCAGCTCCACTGGGTTTGCACACTAAATTTGGGGTTCCTAGCACCAAGTGGCCCTGAGATATGGGGCCCCAAAATCGGTTCGGAAAATGTCAAGCACTTTTCTGAAGCATAGAATGACATTTTCCGAACTGATTTTGGGGCCCCGTATCTCGGGGCCACTTAGTGCTAGGAACTGGGGTTCTGGGGTTCCTAGCACTAAGTGGCTCTGAGATACGGGGCCCCAAAGTCTGTTCGGAAAATGAAATTTTTTGCTGCAGAAAAGTGCTTGACTCGAGTATAAGTCGAGGGGGGGACAAAAAAATGTGCTGAAAAATTCGACTTATACTCGAGTATATACGGTAATAACAATAAAACATTGCAGAATAGAATACAGTAAAAAAGAGCAGAACAATAGAGAGAGAATAGAGAGAGAGAACAATAAAACGACAACTATTTTTTTTTATTTTTGTTTGTGTTTTTTTTTTTTTTACACTTTTTTTGTAACTAACTTTTATAACTGTAACCAGTTCCAGGTTCGGGTCTCTCAAAATGCGATGGCATTTTGGGAGACCCTGTGAAAGTGCGCCTAGTCTGTGCAATGCTGTACCCTACGCTAATACTCAACTAGTGAATGGTAGCGTTCAAAACATTTACTAATGCAAAGACCAGGATTGTCGGGACAGGAGGGACAATAATAGCGGGTGTCACGCCTATATCCGCCCTTGCTGCAGACACGACATCTTTTTTGGGGGGGTTTGTTGGGTAGGGGTACTCGGGAGGACATAAAAATGCCTCTCATGCAGCCGACTGCATTTGGTTGGGGATGTGAATGGGGGAAGTACGGGTGCTGCAGAAGGGGTGGGTTCCCAATTAGGATTGGCGAATGCAGCAGGAAGGGCACTATGGGCACAACGGTCCTGTGTTTGTCTTCTTGGTGGCAGCGGGACACTACTTGTGCTTGCCACCTCACCAGCTTGAACTGCACTTATGGGACTCGCCACGTCACCAAGTGTTACTGCAGTGCTGGTTTGACTACGACCGGGGTGTACTAGGCCGCTGGCGCTTGCCAGTTCACCAAAACGCTACAAAAAAAACTGTTAGCGATCGCAGGGATCAGGCCTGACTCTGCGAACGCTGCAGTTATGCGTTTAGTGTTTTGTAAGTGACAGTGATCGATTGATACTGCACTTGGGTGGGCTGGGCTGGGCCGGGCGGAGGGGCAAAACGCAGGTGCTAGCAGGTATCTGGGCTGATCCCGCTAACGCTGCGTTTTTGGGAACCCTAAACTGCTGGGGACGCTAGTATAGATCTGATCGGATCAGATATTGATCCGATCAGATACTATACCACTAAGGGAGGTGTACGGTGCGTGCGTGGGTGTTAGCGCTACTGGCACTAACCTGACGCTGCCTGGGGCTGGTGCTTGCCAGTTAACCAAAACGCTACCAAAAAAACTGATGGCGATCGCAGGGATCAGGCCTGACTCTGCGAACGCTGCAGTTATGTGTTTAGTGTTTTGTAAGTGACAGTGATCGGTCGATACTGCACTTGGGTGGGCTGGGCTGGGCCGTGCGGAGGGGCAAAACGCAGGTGCTAGCAGGTATCTGGGCTGATCCCGCTAACACTGCGTTTTTGGGAACCCTAAACTGCTGGGGACGCTAGTATAGATCTGATCGGATCAGATATTGATGCGTTCAGATACTATACCACTAAGGGAGGCGTATGCTGCGTGCGTGTTAGCGCTACTGGCGCTAATCTGACGCTTCCTGGGGCGACGCATATCACCGCCGGGCGATCAGGGGGCTAAACCTTTATTCGGTAATAAACGGCGGGTGCCCTGACACTATAAAAGATGAACGAACTAACCAGCGTCACCCGTAATGGTTATACGGTGATCAGTGGTGAAAGGGTTAACTAGGGGGCAATCAAGGGGTTAAAACATTTATTAGATAGTATATGGGGGTCCCTGTTATAAAACGCTGACGGCGAACCTAAATATTTACGTCCCTAACTAGCGTCACCAGCGACACTAATACAGCGATCAGAAAAATGATCGCTTAGCGACACTGGTGACGGGGGGTGATCAAGGGGTTAAAACTTGGTTAGGGGGGTACCCTAGACCTACAGGGGGCTAACAGTAACTGTCCTACCACTTCTAACTGTCACAAACTGACACCTTGCAGTAATCGGGAAAAAAAAAACCTGCTTGGTGTCAGTGTGACAGGGAGGGGGGAGGGGTGATTAGGGGGGGATCGGGGGTGTTTAGTGTGCCTGGCATGTTCTACTGTGTTGTGTAGTGTTGTGCACTCACTCAGATGTCTTCTCTCCTCGGCGCCGGAACGGAAACTGCAGAGCCGAGGAGAGATGACATCACATCCTCTGCCTCTGTGTACTATACAGAGGCAGGGGATGTTTTTCATTGGCTGGGAGCGATCGCGAGGGGGGGGCCACGATCGGATGGCCTCCCCCTCGTCTCTCAACGCTCCCAACCAAATGCCGACCGCCGCTGGCATCTGGGAGGGGGGGGTCGGACCCAGGTACGTGATTTTGCCTGCCCGTGCAATTCTGCTCACGTATATAGGCGTGAGGCGGTCGGCAAGTGGTTAAGTTAAAATCAATATTTTTTACTAAAAAAGTTACTTGAAACCCCCAAACAGAGAATATATATATATATATATATATATATATATATATATATATATATATATATATATATATATATATATATATATATATATATATATATATATATATATATATATATATATATATATATATATATATATATAATAATTTTTATTTTATTTATTTTTTTAGCAGAGACTCTAGGGAATAAAATGGCAATTGCTGCAATATTTTATGTCACACTGTATTTGCCCAGCGGTCTTTCAAATGCAATTTTTTGGGAAAAAATACACTTTAATAAATAAAAAAAAACCGAAACAGTAAAGTTAGCACAATCTTTTTGTTTTAATGTGAAAGATGTTACGCCGCGAGAATCGTGAGAGAATCGTGATCTATCCTCTAAGCAAAAAAATTGTGATTCGCATTTTAGCCAGAATCGTGCAGCTCTACCACAACTTAACATAAACCGAATCTGACACAGAGAGCTCCATGCTGCTCTTGGCCATGCTTAGGATTTGGTATGCCTCCTCACTGATAAAATCTTTAGACATAGTCGTGGCTGTGGGGACACACTGCTGTGTTGGGGATGCTGATGGGCGCTGATTAGGGATGAGCCGAACACCCCCCTGTTTGATTCGCGGCAAAACATGCGAATGGACCGAAAGTTCGCGCAAACATTTGCGGTCCAAACAAGACAGGGACTGTAGGTTTGTTCTGAAGTATAATCTATTTGTAATTTGGAACAGGTACATTTTGTAAGTGTAGCTCCAGCCAATAAATCAATTTTTAAGTTTTTTGGTTAACATGGGGAAGGGATATCATCACCCCTGTAACTTTTGTTTTGCTGTCTGTGCCCCGTTCGGAAGAATTCACTTCACTTTCTGTCCCAATGACAATTGGATTTTGACAATTTTGGGGTTATTGGGGAAACAAGGATTGGTGATAAAGCATCAGTGGGGACACCTTTTTCCCATAATAACTCTTACAGGGAGAATATCCCTTCCTAGGGGTAAATTTCCTTTCACTTCCTGTTGTCTCCCTCCGTTTGTAAGTAGGAGTCGTTTGTAAGTCGGATGTTTGAAAGTAGGGAACTGCCTGTATATACTATACGCCTGCCCTATATACTCTGCTGAAAATTGGGCCTTAGGTGCTGGTGGTACCAGTACACTGTAAGCCCTCAGTTACTCTTGGTGGGCGCAGGAACGGGCAGAAATTGTGATTACCCACCCCTGTTAAACAGGGAAAGATAAATTGGGTCTTAGGTGGTGGTGGTGCCACAACACTGTAACCCCTCACAGATTCTGTTGAGCGCAGGAATGAGCCCTGCTGTGAAATATTAGAGCAAATATTGTAATTACATGTCCCTGTTAAACAGGGGCAGAAAAATTGGGCCTTAGGCACTGGTGGTGGAGCCACAACACTGCAGCCCCTCACAGATACTCTAGTTGAGCTCATGAACGAGCCCTGCTGCAAAATATTACAGCAAAAATTATAATTATATGCCCCTGTTAAACAGGGGCAGAAAAATTGGGTCGTAGGGCACTGGTGGTGGTGCCCTGAATCAAATGTTCTTAGAAGCTATCAACATGAACATTGAGGAGGAATAGGATAGTCACTCAGCATAACAGGATAGTCACTCAGCATAGGCAGTCTTCAAGGGATCTCACATTCATAGAAAAATGAATCGGTTACATCAGCATCAGGTGCTTGGTAGCTTTTGATCCAAGACTGATTCATATTTTTGAAGGTGAGCTGATCATCTGAGTCTGTGGACAGGCGCACTCCAGGTTCGATTACAAAGCCTCCAGCAGCACTGAATGTGCGTACAGAAAGAACGCTGGATGCAGGACAGGCCAGTAGCTCAATTGCATATTGTGCAAGCTCTGGCCAGTGATCCATCCTCAACACCCTGTAAACCCAGTGGTTTTTGGGTTGGAAAGGTCTGCAAGTCTGATCTTCCCCCAAGGTATTCCTGCACCATGTAAATCAGACGCTGGCGATGGTTGCTGGAACCGTTCAGACCTTGGGGCTGCGGACTAAAAAATTGTCTGAACGCATCGGTCAGACGGCCACCGCTCCTTCTGTGACTGACCGAAGCCTCAGCAACACGTTGTCCAGGAGGACCAGGAAATGGTAACCTCCCAGTCTCTGGAAAAGCATTGCACAAACCTTTCTGCTAGGCCTCCCGAAGATGTTTCACCCTCTGCGAAGGCTGGATAAGTTCTGCAACCTTATCCTTGTAACGTGGCTCAAGAAGGGTTGCCAGCCAGTAATCCCTCTCCTTGATACCACGAATCCGAGGGGCCTTTTGCAGGATCAGGGAGGCCATGCAGCGAAGGTTTGCTGAGGCATTCGATCCGGAGTCCTCTGGGTCACTAAGGATGACATGATCCACAGCCACCTCCTCCCAGCCACGTACAAGGCCATGGGTTTCTGGGGACTGAGAACAATCCCTTGAAAACTGCTGCTCATGCTGAGTGCCAGTCTCCACCTCCATGCTGACACAATCCTCATCCTCCTCCTCCTCCTCTTCCTGTGTGATCGGCGGGCCTGCAGGAATACTGTCTGGATAAAGAGGGCCTTGAGAGGTAAGGAAGTCCTCCTCTTCCTCCCTCTGTTCTGCCTCAAGTTCCCTGCCCATTATTCCATGAAACATGTGCTCCAACAGGAAGACAAGAGGGACAGTATCACTGATGCATGCACTGTCACTGCTCGCCATCCTTGTGGCCTCAAATGGTGACAGGACAGTGCATGCATCCTTGATCAGTAGCCACTGGCGTTGTGAAAAAAAGCCAAGCTCCCCTCACCCTGTCCTGGTGCCATACTCGCACAGGTACTCATTGATGGCCCTGTGCAGCTGCTGCAGCATTGCCAGCGTTGAGTTCCACCTGGTGGGCATGTCACAAATGAGGCGGTTCTTGGGCAGGTTGCATTCCCTTTGAATGTCAGCCAGCTGAGCACTGGCATTATGACAGGCGGAAATGCCCACAGACTTCCTGGCCTGCCTCAGGAGATCCTGTAAGCCCGGGTACCTGCACAAGAACCGCTGCACCACCAAATTAAGGACGTGAGCCAGACAGGGAACATGGGTCAAATGTCCCTGTCAGAGGGTGGAGAGGAGGTTTGTGCCATTGTCGTAAACCACCATTCCTGGCTGAAGCTGGCGTGACTTCAACCACCTCGGAGTCTGCCCCTGCAGAGCTGACAGAATCTCTGCCCCAGTGTGGCTCCTGTCCCCTAAGCAGACCAACTCAAGCACAGCATGGCATCTTTTTGCCTGAGTGCTTGCGTAGCCCCTTGAACGCCTACGGAGCACCGCTGGTTCCGAGGAGAAATCTGCAGAGGAAGAGGCCATGGAAGAAGAGGAGAGGTGTGGCAGAATCACCACTACTAACATTTTGTTTCGTTTTTTTTTTTTTTTTTTAATCTTTATTTTAATTTTATTACATACAAAATCGCCAAACAACAAAGGTAATAACAAAACCTAAATAATATATTTACGCAATCTTGCCCCCCCCCCCCCATAAACTGACCCTCCCTCCCCACTCTTGCAGCTTTCAAGGAAGGCTTAGGTTTTTTCCAACTCGGTTACCTATTCTTATCCCCTTAGCAGTTAACGGGTAATCTCCTCAACGTATCTTCACGTTTTTCTAAATGCTTGCCACTTTTCCCATTTTATCCTTTCGCTCCGACTCTTCTTCTGCTTCCAGTCCCCTAACATCCAAGCTCTCTTATATATTTCATTCACACAGAAAATCCAGTCCTGAATTTTGGGACTTTTCCTTTTCCTGCCATTTTTTCGGTATCTGGCTTAATGCCGCGTTCGTCAAAATCGGGATAATGGATGTTTTATATTGTTTAACTTTTAGGGCTGACCCATGGAACAAACATGCCCACGGGTTTTCCGGGATCTCTTTATTAGCAATTTCCTTTAACTGTATAATTTCCTTCCAAAATTCTTTGATGGGACAATCCCACCATATGTGGGCCATTGTTCCTAGTGTTTTACATCCTCTCCAACAGTCTGCCTATTTTCTCCGGTTGAAATTTACTTATCCTGTCTGGTGTCGCATACCACCTTGCTAAGCACTTGAAGTTTGTCTCGATCATCTTAGCGTCTACTGATGCACAATGTATCATTTTCAAAATTTTTGCTAAAATATGGTTACTACAATGTGATCCTAATTCATTTTCCCATTTCTTAATGTAAGGTGGCACCGCCAGCTCCTCTCTATTCATTTGTATTTTATATAGTCGCGAAATTATGTTTTTTCAATTTTCTCTCAGAGTTGCTCCAGCAGCCTATAGTCTTCCTCACTCCTAATAGGCTTTGGGAGTTTTTCAACAAAAAGACTACTAGCATTTTGGAGGCGTGGTGGCTGAACAAGCTCCAACAAAACTGTACCCTACCCTGCATCCTTCCCAGCTGCCAGCAGAGTTAACCAGTGCACTGTGAAAGAAAGGTAATGTCCCTGTCCATGCCTGCTGGACCATGAGTCAGCGGTAATATGCACCTGACCGCCCTGTCCAACAAAGCCAAGACATTGCCTTCCGCATGCCGGTAGAGAGCCGAAATGGCCTTCCGTGAGAAGAAATGGCGTTTGGGAAGCTGCCACTGAGGTACCGCACATTCCACAAATTCACGAAAGGGGGCTGAAAAGGCAGCAGTTGGACTGCTAGCAATTTAGCCAAGCTAGCATTCAGCCGCTGAGCATGTGGATGGCTGGGACCAAATTTCTTTCTACGGTTTAGGAACTGGGGTAGGGAAATTTGCATGCTACAATCGGATGTTGGTGTAGCGATAGCAGATTGCCTCCAAGTACTTGGCACACCTAATTCTACTCCTTCACTCCTCTCAGTGCAGGTTTCAGAGAGGACTGAAGGTATAGTGGGGTTGGGGATCCCAGCTGATGAGGAGCAAGGAGAGGTCCGCCTTGTTCTTTGGTGTGGGTCTTTTAAGTACTGTTGCCAACGGACTGCATGGGAGGTCGACATATGTCTGGTCAAGCATGTGGTGCCCAAGCGGCTGCTGTTTTGGCCACGCTTGATACGCTTCAGACATGTTGCAAACAGCAACGGTGCAATATGCTGCACACGTATCAAAAAAGGCCCACACCAAAGAACTTTTCAAAATACGCGGGGAGTCAGCAGCGCCCTGCACACGCGGAGCAATGCAGTCGGGTGGCTGCCCTTAAGCTGGCCCCTGGAGGGCATCCTGCCTCGTTAGAGATGTGCCTCCTCCTCTCTTATATCAGGCACCCACGTAGAGTCAGTGACCTCATCATCCCCTCCCTCCTCGTTACTGGAGCAAACCTGGCAGTATGCTGCAGCTGGGGGAACATGACTGCCAGTTTCTTGTCCTTCTTGGGCACCCACTCTCTCTGGGCTCACGTTACTGCCTTCCTCAACCTGGGTACCATCATCAGAGCCTTCAAAATGTGTGTATCCTCCTGCAGCATGTACCTGACACGAACAGTTCGGGGGACTCCTCTGTACATGATGGTGTGGAGCTAGGGAAGGAGTGACTGATGACATTGAGACGATAGAAAAGGCCGCTTTTGGCAGCTGCATTGGCAGGCAAACTACTCTGAGCCTGGGTGACAGAGGATGAGGACGGCTTGGTTATCCACTCTACTAACTCTTCTGCATGTTGTGGATCAACACGGCCAGCTGCCGAAAAAAAGGACAAGCATGCCCCATGGCCACGTGCTGAGGGTGCACCGTGTCCACGACCAGCACAGTTGGCTGTAGGCACAGAGCCTGCTTGCCCTCTTTTAGTGGCCTGTCCTCTCCTTGGTGGCCTTCCAGACATGCTGTAAAATTGGATTAGCAAAACACCGCCTGAAGTTTACTAGAAAAAGTACACCAGAAATGGCTTTCAGTCAGATATAGGCTTGGCTAAACTGGAATGCAGTGGATATATATATAGGAGACTGAATCTGCAATAGGCAAGCAGCTTGGTGTGAAGAAATCAACTGTGGGAGCAATAATTAGAAAATGGAAGACATACAAGACCACTGCTAATCTCCCTCGATCTGGGGCTCCATGCATGCAAGATCTCACCCCGTGGGGTCAAAATGATCACAAGAACAGTGAGAAAAAAATCCCAGAACCACACGGGGGGACCTAGTGAATGACCTGCAGAGAGCTGGGACCAACGTAACAAAGGCTACCATCAGTAACACACTACGCTGCCAGGGACTCAGATCCTGCAGTGCCAGACGTGTCCCCCTGCATAAGCCAGTACATGTCCGGGGCCCATCTGAGGTTTGCTAGAGAGCATTTGGATGATCCAGAAGAGGATTGGGAGAATGTCATATGGTCAGATGAAACCAAAGTAGAACTGTTTGGTAGAAACACAACTCATCGTGTTTGGAGGAGAGAGAATGCTGAGTGGCAACCAAAGAACACCATACCTACTGTGAAGCATGGGGGTGGCAACATCATGCTTTGGGGCTGTTTCTCTGCAAAGGGAACAGGACTACTGATCCATGTACATGAAAGAATGAATGGGGCCATGTATCGTGAGATTTTGAGTGCAAACCTCCTCATCAGCAAGGGCATTGAAGATGAAACGTGGCTGGGTCTTTTAGCATGACAATGATCCCAAACACACCGCCCGGGCAACGAAGGAGTGGCTTTGTAAGAAGCATTTCAAGATCCTGGAGTGGCCTCGCCAGTCTCCAGATCTCTACCCCATAAAAAACCTTTGGAGGGAGTTGAAAGTCCGTGTTGCCCAGCGACAACCCCAAAACATCACTGCTCTAGAGGAGATCTGCATGGAGGAATGGGCCAGCATACCAGCAACAGTGTGTGACAACCTTGTGAAGACTTACAGAAAACGTTTGACCTCTGTCATTGCCAACAAAGGATATATCACAAAGTATTGAGATGAACTTTTGATATTGACAAAATACTTATTTTCCACCATAATTTGTAAATAAATTCTTTCAAAAATCAGACAATGTGATTGTCTGTCTGGATTTGTTTCCACATTTTGTCTCTCATAGTTGAGATATACCTATGATGACAATTACAGGCCTCGCTCAAGTGGTAGAACTTGCACAATTGGTGGCTGACTAAATACTTTTTTGCCCCACTGTGTGTGTGTGTGTGTGTATGTGTGTATATATATATATATATATATATATATATATATATATATATATATATATATATATATATATATATATATATATATATATATATATATATATATACACACATATATATATACACACACTGCAGCTAACTGAATCGCCTGCCTGCAGTATATTAGAGTACACCAGGAACGGACTGCAGGGAGATATAACTAAACCGTATACAGTGGAGATATATATACACACAAGACTGACTATATATATTAAATACACTGCAGCTAACTGAATCGCCTGCCTACTCAATCTATATGAAATGACACTCTCTCGGTCAACACCAGCAACACACTACACAGGGCTGACGTGCAGGCGGCTTTATATAGTGTGGGGCGTGGACTTAACCCCCCTGAGTCATAATTGGCCAAAGGCACCCTGCCCTTGGCTAATTATGGATCTTTGCTGACGGCGCTGTGATTGGCCAAAGCATGCGGGTCATAGTGCATGCTCCGCCAATCATCAGACAGCAACGCACTGCGCTCCCACAGTGCATTATGGGCCGTTACGCGCCGCTCGAATGTGGCGCGAGCGGCCCATAATGTTCGACCCGAACAGAAAGCTCATCCCTAGCACTGATGAGGCAGCACTGTGTAACACAAACGGGCAAAGTAAAACACTAAAAAAGTAACCGTAAACTCACGGTCTGGCACAGATCTCTCAAGCTGTCGACCCCTGATGACCTGCTCTGTTTAAATTTGTGATTGGACACAGTGATCACGTGGTAAAGGGCTGCTGTTATTGGCCCTTAACTAGGATCTGTGATGCACTGTGTCCAAGGCACACAGCTATCGCAGATCCCTGCCGATGTGCGCTGCAGGGGCACCCGGGAAGCCCGATCAGGGGAGGATGCAAATGTAAGCCCTACCAAAAATGTGCGATAGCACTGTAGCTTTCATTTGGCTATAGCGTGGTCGGTAAGAGATTAAGCGTGCGTGTCCTTTTAATCTAATTGATGTGAACATTGGCTAAATAAAATTATACCAACAATGCTCGCAAGCAGTAAATAAATTGCACATATCCACTTAATGTGATATACAGTATCTCACAAAAGTGAGTACACCCCTCACATTTTTGTAAATATTTTATTACATCTTTTCCTGTGACAACACTGAAGAAATTACTTTGCTACAATGTAAAGTAGTGAGTGTACAGCTTGTACAACCATGTAAATTTGTTGTCCCCTCAAAATAACAAAACACACAGCCATTAGGTCTAAACCGCTGTCAACAAAAGTGAGTACACCCATAAGTGAAAATGTCCAAATTGAGCCCAAAGTGTCAATATTTTGTGTGGCCACCATTATTTTTTAGCACTGCCTTAACCCTCTTGGGCATGGAGTTCACCAGAGCTTCACAGGTTGCCACTGGAGTCCTCTTTCACTCCTCCGCGATGTCACGGAGCTGGTGGATGTTGGAGAACTTGCGCTTCTCCACCTTCCATTTGAGGATGCCCCACAGATGCTCAATGGGGTTTAGGTCTGGAGACATGCTTGGCCAGTCCATCACCTTTACCTTCAGCTCCTTTAGCAAGGCAGTGGTCATCTGTGTTTGGGGTGATTATCATGTTGGAATACTGCCCTGCGGCCGTCTCCAAAGGGAGGGGGGGATCATGCTCTGCTTCAGTATGTTACAGTACATATTGGCATTCCTGGTTCCCTCAATTAACTGTAGCTCCACTCATGCAGCCCCAGACAATGACACTCTCTCACCACCATGCTTGACTGTAGGAAAGACACACCACTTGTCTTTGTACTCCTTACCTGGTTGTCGCCACACATTCTTGACACCATCTGAACCAAATACGTTTTATCTTGGTCTCATCAGATCACAGGACATGGTTCCAGTAATCCATGTCCTTAGTCTGCTTGTCTTCAGCAAACTGTTTGCAGGCTTTCTGTGCATCATCTTTAGAAGAGGCTTCCTTCTGGAACAACAGCCATGCAGACCAATTTGATTAAGGGGTGTACTCTCTTTTGTTGCCAGCGGTTTAGACCTTAATGGCTGTGTGTTGAGTAATTTTGAGGGGACAGCAAATTTACACGGTTATACAAGCTGTACACTCACTACTTTACATTGTAGCAAAGTGTAATTTCTTCAGTGTTGTCACATGAAAAAATAAAATATTTACACAAATGTGAGGGGTGTACTCACTTTTGTGAGATACTGTATAATAAATACAAAATAAAACTATTTAAATGCACCTATCCCTTTAAGAAGTATATCACTAATTATACCGGTGCCAACCAGTGTAGTACCCTCAGTGATCAAATAAAACAAAAGTTCATATACAGGTGTATATATATGAAATAGTCCAAATCCACAAAGATAATATTCCAAGTGGTCACTCATTTTTGATTGAAAATGTATACTTTATTTTGCAAGAAATATACATAATATATATAATATACAAAAAACAAATACTTAAACAGGGTACATTCAGTATTGCGACGCAGCGCATAAATACACTACATAACAATACATTGCCAAGCATACAAATAAATTACATTCATCCTGCGGTATGATGCCTAATGTGTTGTGCAGAGTAATAATACCCCGAAACATCACATCATGCATGACGCCGCATTACCCTGAAAGCAGTACTTCGAAAAACATTTCACAAAAAGTCCGGTCATACAGTCAAATAACATTCAAATGGGCAACGGGTGTGATGGGGGGGGGTGGAGAAGGTGGGGTAGGGGTGGGAGTAAAGAGTTCACAGGCCCGAAGCTTTATTTGAACTGCCAAAGGATACAAGGGGGAGAGGGGGGGTGGGGAAATCTACAGACCTCCTCCTTCCTCCTTGAAGTCCATCAAGTGATAGTCTCTGAGCAGACTGTGAACCAGTCTGCGACAGTCCTCGATGGACATCCTCTCCCGCTGGTGGATGAGGCGCTTTCTGGTGCACCATAAAGCGATCTTAAAGCAACACCGCACCCGCCAGGCACCGTCAATGTCCTCCTGTGAATGAGTTCCACAGAAGAGTCCGTTCAACACACCAAAGTGTGTGATAGCAGTCTGTGGCACAAAGTCTTTGAGTTCAGGTTCCAAGGCCCTCAACCGGTCCTGTGCAAAGGGGCACTCCCAGAAAACATGCAGAGCAGTTTCCTCCTGGATGATGCAAAAGGGGCAGTGCCTGTATCTGCACAGGTTTCTGGCATGCATGAATGTCCTGAGTGGCAACCCCCCTTGGATTGCCATCCATGCCAGATCTTTGTGCCTGTTGGTGAGTCTCTTTGAAGAAACATTCCTCCAGACCACTTTACAAGTGGCTGAAGGGAGGCCTGGAACAGTCTCAACAATGTCCGATGCTCTGATCAACTTGTGGATAGTTTTTGGCTTCCACAAGTCGGGCTTCACTTCATGTAGCCCCAGCTCCTTAATAAACTTGAAGGTGTCCAAGTAGTACCAAGGGGTGTCCCAGTTGTAGGGGATGGAGCTGTCCCATTTGTCCCATCCAAGGGTCCTCCAAAGAGGCAGGAGGAAAAAACGGGACTTGGAGTTACCACCAGAGTCCGCAGTTCTGTCGACCAGTGTCCTGCGGATGCAGTTACAAGCAAAGCACACCCTCAGTAAGGTAGCGTTGTCGGGCATGCCCTTACCGCCCTTGAGGGGTTCCTTGAACATAACTGCCCGCTTCACTCTGTCCATTTTGGAGCTCCAGATGAAGTGAAACACCGCCCTGGTGATGGCCTTACAGGTGTTAACCCGAGGGGGCCAGGCCTGGGCGAGGTACTGCAACACAGGGAGGATCTCGCTGCGGAGTACCAATGTTTTGCCTTCGATGGCTAGTTCTCTGAGGCTCCAAAGTCCAAACTTCTGTCGCATCTTTGACAGTCTTTCCTCCCAGGACTTCAGGACTGCGCCCTCAGCTCCAAACCAGACCCCAAGGATTTTGATGAAGTCCGTCTTGACGCTGAAGGGAATGGGCACAGAAGAAGGCAGGAACCACTTTCCGAAGAGCATGACTTCCGACTTCCCGCAATTGACCTTTGCCCCTGAAGCTTGGCCGAAGTCCTCACAGGTCTGGGCGAGTGTGTCGATGGAGCGCCGATCAGCACAGAACACCGTCACGTCGTCCATGTAGAGTGAGCACTTGACCTCCCGTCTGTCCGGTCCTGGTGCGGTGATCCCTCTGATCTCTGGGTTCCGTCTGATGCTTCGGGCGAAGAGCTCTATACAACAAACAAAAAGCAGAGGTGAGAGAGGGCAGCCTTGTCTAACCCCAGACAAAATTGGAAAGGGGTCAGTTTTCCAGCCATTTACCAGCACCAAACTAGAAATGTCAGTGTACATTACATTCACATACGAACAAAACATTTCCCCAAGACCAAACCTGCGCAGAGCTCTGCACATAAACTCATGGGAGACACGGTCAAAGGCCTTCTCCTGGTCAAGACTGACCAGGGCCGCGTGCACACGGCGGCCATGAATGTACTGGACCGTGTCCCGGACAAGCGCAAGGCTGTCCGCAATCCTGTGACCAGGAATGCCGTAAGTCTGTTCCGGGTGGATGATCTGTCCGATGACAGACTTCAGCCTTTTGGCCAGGACCTTGGCGAGGATATTGTAGTCCACGTTCAGAAGAGAGATCGGACGCCAATTTTTAAGATCCGATCTCTCCCCCTTCCGCTTATACAAAATCGTGATCATCCCCTCCCTCAGTGACGGAGGCATTCTGCCCTCCACCACCATCTCCTCGTACAGCTCGAGCAGGTCCGGGCCCACGAGATCCCACAGTGCTACATAGAGCTCAACTGGGAGACCATCGCAGCCCGGGGTCCTGCCCCGCCTAAAGGATTTAGCGGCAGAGTGAAACTCCTCCAACACCAAGGGGGCGTTGACAGTTGATGAACCTGCAGGATCAATTTGGTTAGAGATACCTGACAGGAACCTGTCGGCCGCCTGTGTGTCCATTTCTTTCGGGGAGTAGAGGTTGGTGTAGTAGTCGCTGACCACTTGCATCACAGCTTTCTTTACCTTCTGGAGTGTTCCGGTCTTGTCATGCAGCTCTGACAAGGGTGTGTGTCCTGAGTGAAGTTTCCTGAAAAAGAAAGAATTACACTTCTCACCTTTCTCAAGATTCTCCACCTTGGCACGGAAGACAATGTGCCTGGATTCTTCCTCGAAGTGTCCTTTCAGGCTCTTCTTGGTGTCCTCCAGGTCCTGCCTAACGTCCCAGCCGCAGTGATGAAGGTCCTGCAGGGACTGCAACTGGCGCTGCAGTCTCCTGAGTTCCCTCCTCCTGGCACACACGCGCTGGCGTCCCCTTGCCTGAAAGAAGCTACGCAGCTTAACCTTCACAAACTCCCACCAGTCACTTACCCTTCCGAAGAATCTCTTTTCCTCCGTCCAGGTGGCATAGGCCTCCCGGAGTCCCCCCATCAATTCCTCGTTTTCCAGCAGGGTGCTATTCAGCTTCCAGGAACCCGGACCGCGGGCAAAGCCCTCGCCCAGGTCACCCCGAAAGTGAATAGCCCTGTGGTCAGAGAAAAAGCAGGGGACCATGGAGAACTCACGATGCTTGACTGTTCTTGAAGTGAGCACGAAGTCAATCCTGGAACGCACAGATCCATCGGGTCGGCACCACGAATAGTTCACGGTCCCTTTCCCTATGGATCCCACGGTGTTCTGCAAGGAGGCCTCCGAGATCATCTCCTTGAGCAGCCTAGAAGTAGCATCAAGTTTTTTGCGTATATGCTGGAGCTGCGCCCATCCTCCTCGATCGGACAGTTAAAATCACCGCCGATCACTACTGTTCTGGTGGTGACGAGTTGGGTCCGCAGGGTCTGGAAAAGTTCCAGCCGCGCATTCTTGTCTAGGGGGGCGTACACGTTGATGAGCCTAACTGGCTCTTCCACCCACGAGCCGTCTATGACCAAAAGAGGGCCACAGACTAGCTCATGGATAGAGTCAACCGTGAAGCGCCCACCCCTGACCAGAATGGCTACTCCTGCAGACTTGCAATCGCCACCTCCTGACCAGTAGGAGGGACCAAGGGTCCACTGGGAGGACAGATGAGTGTACCTCCTCAAGGGAGGAAGGGCGCACTCCTGAAGCATGTAGACATCACTCTGCTGACTTGAAAGAAAGGTCAGGACCGCTTGCCTTCTAGATGTATCCTTGATACTCCTCACATTAATGGAAAAGATTGAGATCTCAGCCATAATGAAAAAGGGTATGAGGGTCTAGTTAACAAGGGTCCGAACTTACCTCCCCGGAGGGGGGGTGGCTCTTCCGTTGCGTCTTCTGCCTGTCCTGTGTTCTGGGCCAGGCCCAGCTCCTCAGGGACAGACTCCATCATCTGCTGGCTGATGTGGACGTTGGGGGGGAGGTCATGCTCGGGGTCGACCACGATCTCCTCCCCTTCCTCCTCCTCTCCTGCAGACTCTAGGTCCTCCACTACTTGCTCTGGTCCATCGCTGTTGCGTTGGACACCGTTGGGCCGTTTGGTGGAGGTGGCAGGTTCCTCAGCTGTTGGGCTCTCTGGTTTCCGTTTCCGGCTTCCTCTTGGGCCACTGGTGGGGGGTGGGAGGGTGGGGAAGTCCTCTAGGGAGGACAGGTTGGGAGGGGAAGGGGTGGGGAGGGGCTCCTCCGGCACAGAGGGGGTGGGTGGGGGTGTGCTGGAGGTAGGGGATGGGGCAGGGGTAGGGGCAGGGGGGGCGGGAGTGGACTTATCTGTGGCCTTTCGAGGTTCTTTTGGTTTTTCTGGCAGCTTCCTCCCGGATGGCTTAGCCTGGCTCACGGCTCCAGCCTAGGTCCGGGTTCTCTGGGGGCAGTGTCTGAAGACATGCTCTGCCAATCCGCAAAGGTTGCAGGCTTTGGACCTCGGACAGTCCTTGGTCTCGTGGCCTGTCACCCTACAGAACTTGCAAGCAACCTCTGTACAATCCTTACCTATGTGTCCCGGCTGCCCACACTTGTTACAGTTGTAGGGTATGCCGGGATAGAAAAGGATTCCTGCGGAGGATCCCAGGGAGAAGAAAGGCTGTAGGTGCTGGATGTCCCCCGAAGGGTCTTTCCTCAGTTTGCAGAGCACAGACCACTTACCTATCCAGAAGCCGTTGGCATCGAAGATTTGGATCGGGTCCTTCACCACGGTGCAGAACCTCTGGAGGTAGGTGGCTATGTCCTTTCCGCTGGTATGGGGGTTCCTCATGGCCACTGTCACCCGCTTTTCGTCCCGTGTTATGGGGCAGTTCGCAGTGAACTTCCGGAAAGGGGATTCAGGGCCAGTGGTCTTCACCATATCCCAGTATCTTCTGCAGACCTGAAACGACACAAAAGTTATAAAGAATATACCTCTTGTGAAGGCCTGCACAGAAAGCGTCTCCGCTTTGCTGAACCCCTGTTCCAGGATCATCTTCTTTCCGAAGATCCCCGCTGAGCAAAGTCTGACAAAGATGGACATTATGTGTGAAAGGGGCCTTAGACGCTTAATATCTAGCCCATGCACAAACCCAACCAGACCCCCAAAAAACATTATTAAGTCTTTACAGCGGGTGTCTTATAACTATGACCCCCAGGCAAAATCCAGCCCACAGCTAGGGTCGTTGGTATATCTTCCTGCTGTGCTATCACAAACAGCTGAAAGTGAGGGGGACCCCAGATGTGGGAGGGGAGAGGGTTGGACACTAAGATTTAAGGGGGTACCCTGATGTAACCTTTTTCAAAAGCTCAAGTTTATTTGGAATTTGCTCCGATTTACTGAAGTTCATTCTCTGTTTTAACCATATTGTGCTGAATAAAAAAACAAAAGCTCCAAAAAAAATATATTGAAATTATATTTATTAATTTACAACAGTGGTCTCAAAACCTCTCAGTATGAGGGCCACATTGAAATAGACTTCCTTTTGGGTGCATCAATGGCGCTGGGTTTCAGAGTCACTTCTGCTTCAAAATGTTATGCTACTGACATCCCAGATGAGTTTCCGTTCCCAGAGGACGCCTGTTACCGGGCAACATGTTAGGTGAAGCTACATCTGACGTTGGCACACACGGTGAATCCCATGGCCAGGCTTGTAAAGTTGTATACCACTTGTGGATGCTTTATACAATGAGAATGCAATACTTAACACCTTCCTGCCCAGCCTATAGCAGATTGACGGCGTGGCAGGACTTAAGCCATCCCCTCAGAAGGGGTCGCACAGCGGTGCGATCTGTTACCGGCTGTGTCCACCGAACACACCGAATAGTGGATAAGTGTACCAGCTGGCTGCCGTTACCATGTGACCAATCACAGCAGGTCACATGACAGTTGTAAACAATAGATGGCTTTGCTTTATGCCATCCATTGTGTTGCTAGTTGTGATCGGTCAATGTGATCACATGGTAAGACGATGTGATCACATTGGCCAGATCTGTACCATGTGATTAGCTTTAACCAAGCGCAACAAAACAAACTGAATAAATCATTTTCACTGCTATAAACAATGTTTAAAACAAACAAAAAAAAAAACTAAATCATGATTACTTCCCCAGAGTAGTACAATGTTACTATGGAAACATATTGCTCTGGTCGCTGTGTTAAAAATGTATGTGTGTAATTATATATAAGTAGACAGTATCGGGAAAATAATTATAAATATATATATATATATATATATATATATATATATATATATATATATATATATATATATATATATATATACACACCGACACACATAATAAATAAATATATATATATATATATATATATATATATATATATATATATATATATATATATATATATATATATATATATATACAGAGGTCGACCGATATGGGTTTTTCTCTGGCCGATGCCGATATTTAGAAATCGCGATGGCCGATATATGATTACAACCTCACCTACTATGTAACTATGATGCCGATTTTTTTGGGCCGATATATTAGGCCGATTTTTTTTTTTTTTCCCCCTTCATCTCATAAAATCTAATAGTTAGACCCCTTTCACACTGGGGCATTTTTCAGGTGCTTTTGGGCTAAAAACAGCGCCTGTAAAGTGCCTGTAAAACGGCTCCCCTGCAGTCTCGGTGTGAAAGCCCGAGTGCTTTCACACTGAAGCGATGCGCTGGCAGGATGTTAAAAAAAAAAAGTCCTGCAAGCAGCATCTTTAGAGCTGTGTATACCGCTCCTCCACCACTCCTGCCCATTGAAATGAATGTGCACCTCTGCCGAAGCGCCGGCAAAGCGTTTCGGCAGCGATGCTTCAGGGGCGCATTTAACCCCTTCCTCAGCCGCTAGCTGGGTTATAAGCGCCCCGCTAGCAGAGGAATAGCGCCGCTAAAATGACGGTAAAGCGTCGCTAAAACTAACAGAGTTTTACCGTCAACGCATGCCCGCTCCAGTGTGAAAGCAGCCTTAAGTAATAAGTGATACAGAAATTTTTTTACATTTAAACATTTATTAAACAAAACAAACCTCCAATCAGTACACTTGTATGTATAATTTCGATTAAAAAAAAAACCTATATCTTAACCACTTGAGCCCCGGACCATTATGCTGCCTAAGGACCAGAGGTCTTTTTCCAATTTGGCACTGCGTCGCTTTAACTGCTAATTGCGCGGTCATGCAATGCTGTACCCAAACGAAATTTGCGTCCTTTTCTTCCCACAAATAGAGCTTTCTTTTGATGGTATTTGATCACCTCTGCGGTTTTTATTTTTTGCGCTATAAACGGAAAAAGACCGAAAATTTTGAAAAAAATGATATTTTCTACTTTTTGTTATAAAAAAAATCCAATAAACTAAATTTTAGTCATACATTTAGGCCAAAATGTATTCGGCCACATGTCTTTGGTAAAAAAAATGTCAATAAGCGTATATTGTTTGGTTTGCGCAAAAGTTATAGCGTCTACAAACTAGGGTACATTTTCTGTAATTTACACAGCTTTTAGTTTATGACTGCCTATGTCATTTCTTGAGGTGCTAAAATGGCAGGGCAGTACAAAACCCCCCCAAATGACCCCATTTTGGAAAGTAGACACCCCAAGGAAATTGCTGAGAGGCATGTTGAACCCATTGAATATTTATTTTTTTTGTCCCAAGTGATTGAAAAATGACAAAAAAAAAAAAAATATTTACAAAAAGTTGTCACTAAATGATATATTGCTCACACAGGCCATGGGCCTATGTGGAATTGCACCCCAAAATACATTCAGCTGCTTCTCCTGAGTATGGGGATACCACATGTGTGGGACTTTTTGGGAGCCTAGCCGCGTACGGGGCCCCGAAAACCAATCACTGCCTTCAGGATTTCTAAGAGTGTAAATTTATGATTTCACTCTTCTCTGCCTATCACAGTTTCGGAGGCCATGGAATGCCCAGGTGGCACAAAACCCCCCAAAATGACCCCATTTTGGAAAGTAGACACCCCAAGCTATTTGCTGAGAGGCATATTGAGTCCATGGAATATTTTATATTTTGACACAAGTTGCGGGAAAGTGACACTTTTTTTTTTTTTTTTTTTTTTTTCATAAAGTTGTCACTAAATGATATATTGCTCACACAGGCCATGGGCATATGTGGAATTTCACCCCAAAATACATTTATCTGCTTCTCTTGAGTATGGGGATACCACATGTGTGGGACTTTTTGGGAGCCTAGCCGTGTACAGGACCCCGAAAACCAATCACTGCCTTCTGGATTTCTAAGGGTGAAAATTTTTGATTTCACTCTTTACTGCCTATCACAGGTTCGGAGGCCATGGAATGCCCAGGTGGCACAAACCCCCCCCCAAATGACCCCATTTTGGAAAGTAGACACCCCAAGCTATTTGCTGAGAGGCATGGTGAGTATTTTGCAGCTCTCATTTGTTTTTGAAAATGAAGAAAGACAAGAAAAAACTTTTTTTTTTTTTCAATTTTCAAAACTTTGTGACAAAAAGTGAGGTCTGCAAAATACTCACTATACCTCTCAGCAAATAGCTTGGGGTGTCTACTTTCCAAAATGGGGTCATTTGGGGGGGTTTTGTGCCACCTGGGCATTCCATGGCCTCCGAAACTGTGATAGGCAGTGAAGAGTGAAATCAAAAATTCACGCCCTTAGAAAGCCTGAAGGCGGTGCTTGGTTTTCGGGGTCCCGTACGCGGCTAGGCTCCCAAAAAGTCTCACACATGTGGTATCCCCATACTCAGGAGAAGCAGCAGAATGTATTTTGGGGTGTAATTTCACATATTTCCATGGCATGTTTGAGCAATATATCATTTAGTGACAACTTTGTGCAAAAAAAAAAAAAAAAAAATTTGTCTCTTTCCCGCAACTTGTGTCGCAATATAAAATATTCCATGGACTCGACATGACTCTCAGCAAATAGCTTGGGGTGTCTACTTTCCAAAATGGGGTCATTTAGGGGGGTTTTGAACTGTCCTGGCATTTTATGCACAACATTTAGAAGCTTATGTCACACATCACCCACTCTTCTAACCACTTGAAGACAAAGCCCTTTCTGACACTTATTGTTTACATGAAAAAGTTATTTTTTTTTGCAAAAAAAATTACTTTGAACCCCCAAACATTATATATTTTTTTAAAGCAAATGCCCTACAGATTAAAATGGTGGGTGTTTCATTTTTTTTTTTCACACAGTAATTGCGCAGCGATTTTTCAAACGCATTTTTTGGGGAAAAAACACACTTTTTTAAATTTTAATGCACTAAAACACACTATATTGCCCAAATGTTTGATGAAATAAAAAAGATGATCTTAGGCGGAGTACATGGATACCAAACATGACATGCTTTAAAATTGCGCACAAACGTGCAGTGGCAACAAAATAAATACATGTTTAAAAGCCTTTAAAAGCCTTTACAGGTTACCACTTTAGATTTACAGAGGAGGTCTACTGGAAAAATTACTGCACTCGATCTGGCCTTCGCGGTGATACCTCACATGCATGGTGCAATTGCTGTTTACGTTTGACGACAGACCGCCGCTTGCGTTCGCCTTAGCGCGAGAGCAGGGGGCGACGGGTGCTTTTTTTTTTTTTTTTCTTAATTATTTTTTTGCTTTTTTAATCTTACTTTTAAACTGTTCCTTTCATATTTTTTTTTTTTTAATCATTTTTATTGTTATCTCGGGGAATGTAAATATCCCCTATGATAGCAATAGGTAGTGACAGGTACTCTTTTTTGAAAAAATTGGGGTCTATTAGACCCTAGATCTCTCCTCTGCCCTCAAAGCATCTGACCACACCAAGATCGGTGTGATAAAATGCTTCCCCAATTTCCCAATGGCGCTATTTACATCCGGCGAAATCTAAGCCATGAAATGCTCGTAGCTTCCGGTTTCTTAGGCCATAGAGATGTTTGGCGCCACTCTGGTCTCTGATCAGCTCTATGGTCAGCAGGCTGAATCACCGGCTGCATTCTCAGGTTCCCTGTTGAGACAGGAGAGCCAGAGAAAAACACGGAAGACGGTGGGGGGGGCATTCCCTCCCACGGCTTGTAAAAGCAGTCTAGAGGCTAATTAGCCGCTAGGATTGCTTTTACATGAAAGCCGACCGCTGGCTGAAAAGAATGATACCAAGATGATACCTAAACCTGCAGGCATCATTCTGGTATAACCACTCAAAGTCGTGCATGGCGTATCTGAAGACAAAAAAATGGTTAACAATGGTTAACAATAAAGCACAGTAAACAGTAAAGTATAAATAATTACATACCTGAAAAACAAACATGATAAAACATAATAACAATAACAATAAAACATTGCAGAATAGAATACAGTAAAAAAAAGAGCAGAACAATAGAGAGAGAATAGAGAGAGAGAGAACAATAAAACGACAACTATTTTTTTTTATTTTATATATATATATTTTTTTTTTACACTTTTTTTTGTAACTAACTTTTCTAACTGTAACCGGTTCCAGGTTCGGGTCTCTCAAAATGCGATGGCATCTTGGGAGACCCTGTGAAAGTGCGCCTAGTCTGTGGAATGCTGTACCCTACGCTAATACTCAACTAGTGCATGGTAGCGTTCAAAACATTCACCAATGCAAAGACCAGGATTGTCAGGACAGGAGGGACAATAATAGCGGGTGTCACGCCTATATCCGCGCTTGCTGCAGACACAACATCTTTTTTGGGGGGTTCGCTGGGTAGGGGTACTCGGGAGGACATAAAAATGCCTCTCATGCAGCCGACTGCATTTGGTTGGGGATGTGAATGGGGGAAGTACGGGCGCTGCAGAAGCGGTGGGTTCCCAATTAGGATTGGCGAATGCAGCAGGAAAGGCATTATGGGCACGACGGGCCTGTGTTTGTCTTCTTGGTGGCAGCGGGACACTACTTGTGCTTGCCACCTCACCAGCTTGAACTGCACTTATGGGACTCGCCATGTCACCAAGTGTTACTGCAGTGCTGGTTTGATTACGACCGGGGTGTACTACGCCGCTGGCGCTTGCCAGTTCCCCAAAACGCTACCAAAAAAACTGTTAGCGATCGCAGGGATCAGGCCTGACTCTGCGAACGCTGCAGTTATGCGGTTAGAGTTTTGTAAGTGACAGTGATCGATCGATACTGCACTTGGGTGGGCTGGGCCGGGCGGAGGGGCAAAACGCAGGTGCTAGCAGGTATCTGGGCTGATCCCGCTAACACTGCGTTTTTGGGAACCCTAAACTGCTGGGGACGCTAGTATAGATCTGATCGGATCAGATATTGATCCGTTCAGATACTATACCACTAAGGGAGGTGTACGCTGCGTGCGTGGGTGTTAGCGGTACTGGCGCTAACCTGACGCTGCCTGGGGCTGGTGCTTGCCAGTTCACCAAAACGCTACCAAAAAAACTGTTAGCGATCGCAGGGATCAGGCCTGACTCTGTGAACGCTGCAGTTATGCGTTTAGTGTTCTGTAAGTGACAGTGATCGATCGATACTGCACTTGGGTGGGCTGGGCCGGGCGGAGGGGCAAAATGCAGGTGCTAGCAGGTATCTGGGCTGATCCCGCTAACACTGCGTTTTTGGGAACCCTAAACTGCTGGGGACGCTAGTATAGATCTGATCGGATCAGATATTGATCCGATCAGATACTTTACCACTAAGGGAGGTGTACGGTGCGTGCGTGGGTGTTAGCGGTACTGGCGCTAACCTGACGCTGCATGGGGCTGGTGCTTGCCAGTTCACCAAAATGCTACCAAAAAAACTGTTAGCGATCGCAGGGATCAGGCCTGACTCTGCGAACGCTGCAGTTATGCGGTTAGTGTTTTGTAAGTGTCAGTGATCGATCGATACTGCACTTGGGTGGGCTGGGCTGGGCCGGGCGTAGGCGCAAAACGCAGGTGCTAGCAGGTATCTGGGCTGATCCCGCTAACACTGCGTTTTTGGGAACCCTAAACTGCTGGGGACGCTAGTATAGATCTGATCGGATCAGATATTGATGCGTTCAGATACTATACCACTAAGGGAGGCGTATGCTGCGTGCGTGGGTGTTAGCGGTACTGGCGCTAATCTGACGCTGCCTGGGGCGACGCATATCACCGCCGGGCGATTAGGGGGCTAAACCTTTATTCGGTAATAAACGGCGGGTGCCCTGACACTATAAATAATAAACAAACTAACCAGCGTCAACCGTAACAGTTATATGGTGATCAGTGGTGAAAGGGTTAACTAGGGGGCAATCAAGGGGTTAAAACATTAATTAGGTAGTATATGGGGGTCCCTGACGCTATAAAACGCTGACGGCGAACCTAAATATTTACCTCACTAACTAGCGTCACCAGCGACACTAATACAGCGATCAGAAAAATGATCGCTTAGTGACACTGGTGACAGGGGGTGATCAAGGGGTTAAAACTTTATTAGGGGGGGTTAGGGAGGTACCCTAGACCTACAGGGGGGTAACAGTAACTGTCCCAACACTGTAACTGTCACAAACTGACACTATGCAGTAATCAGAAAAAAACAAAAAACTGCTGGTGTCCGTTTGTGACAGGGGGGGGGGGTGATTGGGGGGGGATCGGGGGGGGGGGGATCGGGGTGTTTTGTGTGCCTGGCATGTTCTACTGTGTGTGTGTGTGTGTTGGTGCAGTCACTCACTTGTCGTCTCTCCTCGGGCCGGAACGGAAACTACCGACCCGAGGGGAGATGACATAATTTCCTTTGCTGCTGTATACAGCAGCAAAGGAGTGTTCCCATTGGCCGGCGGCGATCGCGAGGGGGGGGGCCACGAACGGATGGCCTCCCCCTCGTCTCCGATCGCCGGGGGACAAAACGGGACCGCCTCGGGCGGCGGGGGGGGGTCCGATCGGACCCCCCACCCGCGGAAGGCAAATCACGTACCCTGTACGTGATTTTGCCTGTCCGTGCCGCCTTGCCGACGTACATCGGCGTGAGGCGGTCGTCAAGTGGTTAAATATTAAATACACATAAACAGGTAATCAAAACTTTTGGATGAAAAAAAATGGGCCAACTTTACTGCTTTTTTTTATTTCATTGGTGTATTTTTTCAAAAAAATTGCGTTTGAAAGACCGCTGCGCAACTACCGTGTGACAGAAAATATTGCAACAACCGCTATTTTATTCTCTAGGGTCTCTGCTAAAAAAAAATATATATATAATGTTTGGGGGTTCTAAGTGATTTTCTAGCAGAAAATACAGGATTTTTACTTGTAAGCAACAAGTGTCAGAAAAGATTTAGTCTATAAATGGTTAAACGGAGAGCTTCTACACATGGAGTTCAGTCTATTGATAAAAGAACCTGAAAGATACAATGCATCTTCTTATCAGACTTGGCAGGCTGCCCAGAGGAGAGAAGGCTTTCCACAGATAAGGTCAGGCAAGTCATTTGCAAGTCCTGCTGAAGTTATAATTGGCTTTTTTTATCAGCACAATCGGCTGATGCCGATTAAGTAAAAAAAGCCAAATATCGGCCGATATATCGGCCGACCTCTGTACATTATATACTATATATATATATATATATATATATATATATATATATATATATATATATATATATATATATACTGTGTGTGTGTATATATATATATATATATATATATATATATATATATATATACTGTGTGTGTATATATATATATATATACTGTGTGTGTATGTATATATATATATATATATATATATATATATATATATATATATATATATATATATATATATATATATATATATATATATATATATATATATATACTGTGTGTGTGTATATATATATATATATATATATATATATATATATATATATACTGTGTGTGTATATATATATATATATATATATATATATATACTGTGTGTGTGTATATATATATATATATATATATACTGTGTGTGTATATATATATATATATATATATATATATACTGTGTGTGTGTGTATATATATATATATATATATATATATATATATATATATATATATATATACTGTGTGTGTGTGTATATATATATATATATATATATATATATATATATATATATATATATTGTATATACTCGAGTATAAGTCGAATTTTTCAGCCCTTATTTTTGGGCTGAAAGTGTCCCTTCTACTTATACTCGAGTCCCTGCCGTCTGTCTGCATGATCAGCGTGTCATGCAGGCAGACGGCGGCCGGCGTGTGATGATAGTGTTCGCCGGCTATTGCAGCTTTCAAAAGCCGCGCCTCCTGCTCATCTGTGATAGGCTGAACAGCTGTCAGTGTACAGCCTATCACGGACATTCTCTCATCCTCGTCCGTGGTATGAGAATGAGAGAATGTCCGTGATAGGCGGTCAGCCTATCACAGACGAGGAGGAGGCGCGGCTTTTGAACTGTGGAATGGCCGCCGAACACTATCATCACACGCCGGCCGCCGTTTGAGGATGGAGATCGCCACAGGGAGGATGGAGATCGCCACAGGTAGGCTGCACATGCACACAGGACATGTACAGGACACACATGTACAGGACACATGCACAGGGTACAGGTAGGCTGCACAGGACACAGGGAGGCATGCAGCTGCAGATGGGCATTGTTGACCCTCTGCATTTCTCACCCTCGTCTTGTACTCGGGTCAATAAATTTTTCCCAGTTTTTTGTGGTAAATTAGGGGCCTCGACTTATACTCGGGACGACTTATACTCGAGTATATATATATATATATATATATATATATATATATATATTCACTTGTGGAGGAGAACCGCACTCTGCTTACGATTTAGTGCCAGGAATCAGGTCTTCCCACCGACCTTGTATATAGAAAAAGAGTCCAAGAGGTTGCTGCACTTAAAAATTTCTTTGCTTTATTTCTCAAATTGTTCAGTAGGGATTTACAAAGCAAGTATAATCCAAAAACACAGGCACGAAATGCCTACACAGTTTCAGACACAGGTAGATTCAGATATGGATGGATGGATGGATTACGTCTCGGGCTAGTCAGCTTACGCCCTTCCTAAGATCCATTGAAGCACATCTGAGGGTTTCAATCCAATCATTCATTTAAATACAGGTTAAGTGAAGTACTTCACATATGGAATCAATATGGCTAATTAGTTTAAATCGCATACCATTTAACATCTATATATGCATATATTTATCTATAACATGCCATTAAAACAAGGATAAGCAACAGGTGTCGAATCTCTCATTCTCTTCACTCTCATTATAGAATATTTGAAATACCTATAAAAACGCAGGGAAATGTTGCATTCATGAGTAAATACAAAAACAAAAAGAAAAAACAAAAAAGATATCCCCATCATGAAGTTATTTTATCTGGCTACTTTCATATACTTATTCCAACAGTTAAACAAATAAATAAAGATCCAAATCAACATTTAAGCCATATGGAGCAATAGTATTCAAAAAATGTATCCAGTATACTTCTCTTTTTCTTAGAATCAATTCACGGTTGCCCCCTCTCCTATTTTTCTCAATACCTTCTAGGACCATATACTTTAGTTGTGATACATTGTGGCCAAATTCCAAAAAGTGTCTCGCCAGCGGTAATTGGGTTAATTTATCTCGTATTGAGTATTTGTGTCTCGCTATCCTATCTTTGATTTTTTGTGTAGTCTCCCCTACATAGACTAAACCGCATGGGCACTTTATGGCGTAAATTACATATGAAGATTGGCATGTGTAGTAACCCCGTATGGGGATGTTGAAACCCCTATGTGGATGTGTAAAGTATTTACCTTTAATCATAGAGTTACATTGTATGCATGACAAGCAGGGATACGATCCCAGATTTTTAGGTCCCAGGAAGGTTAGTTTGGCTGCTGCAGCCACAGGTTGATCAGATTTAATCAATCGATCTCGTATCGTTCTACCTTTTCTATAGGAGGACATGGGTGGATTCCAGAATTCCTGTACCATGGGGTAACTGGATCTTAAAAGATTCCAATGTCTTTTGATAATTTGATTAATTTTGTTGGAGAAGGGATGGTACTGCATAATAAAGGGGATTCTCTTCTTTTCTTTTCGGGGTGATCGATTACTATCCGTATTAGGATGATCGATATTAACTAAAGCTTGCGGATATCTTCTACTAATAAGTTTGTTTTTTATTTCATAAAGTCTCTGATCACGGCACAGCGGGTCACTCACGATCCGCTGCACCCTCATCATCTGACTTTTTGGGATGGATGAAAAAACGTTTGGGGGGTGAAAGCTATTAAAATGTAGCAATTGATTGCGATCTGTGGGTTTCACATATAAGTCAGTAGTGATCTGCCCATTGTTCAATTTAAGAAAAGTATCAAGAAAGGAGATCTCATTTTTACCAATTTCAATGTTGAACTTTAATCCAGGTACTAAATAGTTAATGTATTTATCAAATAAGTATAGGCTTTCCATGTTGCCATCCCATATAGCGAAAATATCGTCCACAAATCTGTACCAACATTGGCAATGTTTTAAAAATAAATCATTGACATAAATAAAGGACGTCTCTATCATATTCATAAATGCGTTCGCATATGGGGGTGCAACATTTGAACCCATCGCTGCTCCATTCAGTTGCAAGAAATGAGTATCCCTGAAAAGAAAATAGTTCTCTTCAAGAGTAATTTTCAAAAGGTCAAGCAGAAATGAAATCTGTTCGGTTTTATAGATGCCTGATTGAATTAACAATCGCTGACATGCCTCTATTCCTAAATCATGTGGAATGATAGTAAATAAGCTAGAGACGTCCCATGATATCAGGATGGAATCTGATGACAAGTTTATATCTTGAATTTTTGACAAAAAGTCAGTAGTATCTCTTATAAATGATTTAGTGTTTAATAGCAATGGTGTCAAACACTTATCCAGGTATTGTGCTAGATGTGTTGTCACAGATTCCATCCCTGATACAATGGGACGTCCGGGGGGATTTTTAGGGTCTTTATGAATTTTTGGTAACATATACAGTACCGGTGTAACTGGATATTCACATATCAAAAACTCCATAGTTTCATCATCAATGATTTTTTGTTTAACTGCCTTAGTTAGAGTTGTTTTTATCCTTTTTTGCACTTTAAAAACAGGACAGCAATCAAGTCTTTTATAAGTAAGGGTATCACTCAGATGTTTCATTATTTCATTTTCATACATGGATGTATCCATGACCACAATAGCTCCCCCCTTGTCAGCCGGCTTGATAGTGATATCATGCCGGGCTGACAAGGAGTTTAACGCTGCAATCTCATCTCTATTTAGATTGTGGGGTATATGGTCTCTCTTATCTCTGTCACACAAAAAACGTTTTATATCATTTTCCACTTTGTCTATATATACCTCTACAGCAGCACATGAAGTGGGTGGTACTTTAGTGCTTTTTGGTTTTAAACCCATGTTTTTGATCGATAATATTGATAATTCTTTAGTTGTGGCAGTGGGTACACCAGAATAGTATGCTTTAAATCTTAATTGTCTAAAAAATCTATATAAATCCTGTTTAAGTACAAAATCATTCATTTTCTCTTTAGGGCAAAAGCCCAAACCCTTATTCAAAACACTTAGTTCAGTTTTAGACAAAACAATAGAAGAAATGTTATGTACCAGGTTTTCATCTAATGTCTCTGGCGGTTCTGGCGTCTGGTGGTTACACCCCCTGCTGTGTCTTTTCTTTGTTCGCCGGCCGCCCCTCCTGGTCCGGATTCGGTCAGGTTCCCTGGTAAAAAAGGAGTAGTTGATACACTGGTGGATGATCCAGTAGATGTCATAGAGGAGTTTGAACTAGCCAGATTTTTTCGTTGTATTTTTCTGTAGCCCTTTGAATGGTAATATGTAGGATCAGTCCAATTGTAGACACGATCGTTTTTATAATCTTCCCGATCTCGTTCAAGTTTTGTACGTTTACGGAATTGAATATTGGTGCGAAATCTTTCTAATTTATCATTATTCATTTTCTTGAATTGCTGTAGTTCCTCTTGATTAGAACATTGTTGTAGCTGTCTTTCAAGTTCAGCAATCTCCTGCTGTATGAGAGTCCTCTCTTGTTGCAAGAATTGCACAGTTAATGTCATGATATCAAAGGAACATTTATTGAGAATCTGGGCAAATTTGGTTTTAAAGTCCTTGTTCTGTGAAAAGAGGGTTGGAGTCAGGCGAACCCTCAGCCCTCTAGGTATCATTTGTAACTTATAGTATTCGGCTAATGTTACCTCATGAAGTTCCATAGTGGTGGCTCTTTGCATTAGTTTCTCCATTTTTCTGGTAAGTTGTATAGAGGAGGACTGGATCAGAAAATCTCTGGATCCCATGGTGTCAGTGAAAATCCTTGAAGCCTCTGGCTAGTTCAAACTCCTCTATGACATCTACTGGATCATCCACCAGTGTATCAACTACTCCTTTTTTACCAGGGAACCTGACCGAATCCGGACCAGGAGGGGCGGCCGGCGAACAAAGAAAAGACACAGCAGGGGGTGTAACCACCAGACGCCAGAACCGCCAGAGACATTAGATGAAAACCTGGTACATAACATTTCTTCTATTGTTTTGTCTAAAACTGAACTAAGTGTTTTGAATAAGGGTTTGGGCTTTTGCCCTAAAGAGAAAATGAATGATTTTGTACTTAAACAGGATTTATATAGATTTTTTAGACAATTAAGATTTAAAGCATACTATTCTGGTGTACCCACTGCCACAACTAAAGAATTATCAATATTATCGATCAAAAACATGGGTTTAAAACCAAAAAGCACTAAAGTACCACCCACTTCATGTGCTGCTGTAGAGGTATATATAGACAAAGTGGAAAATGATATAAAACGTTTTTTGTGTGACAGAGATAAGAGAGACCATATACCCCACAATCTAAATAGAGATGAGATTGCAGCGTTAAACTCCTTGTCAGCCCGGCATGATATCACTATCAAGCCGGCTGACAAGGGGGGAGCTATTGTGGTCATGGATACATCCATGTATGAAAATGAAATAATGAAACATCTGAGTGATACCCTTACTTATAAAAGACTTGATTGCTGTCCTGTTTTTAAAGTGCAAAAAAGGATAAAAACAACTCTAACTAAGGCAGTTAAACAAAAAATCATTGATGATGAAACTATGGAGTTTTTGATATGTGAATATCCAGTTACACCGGTACTGTATATGTTACCAAAAATTCATAAAGACCCTAAAAATCCCCCCGGACGTCCCATTGTATCAGGGATGGAATCTGTGACAACACATCTAGCACAATACCTGGATAAGTGTTTGACACCATTGCTATTAAACACTAAATCATTTATAAGAGATACTACTGACTTTTTGTCAAAAATTCAAGATATAAACTTGTCATCAGATTCCATCCTGATATCATGGGACGTCTCTAGCTTATTTACTATCATTCCACATGATTTAGGAATAGAGGCATGTCAGCGATTGTTAATTCAATCAGGCATCTATAAAACCGAACAGATTTCATTTCTGCTTGACCTTTTGAAAATTACTCTTGAAGAGAACTATTTTCTTTTCAGGGATACTCATTTCTTGCAACTGAATGGAGCAGCGATGGGTTCAAATGTTGCACCCCCATATGCGAACGCATTTATGAATATGATAGAGACGTCCTTTATTTATGTCAATGATTTATTTTTAAAACATTGCCAATGTTGGTACAGATTTGTGGACGATATTTTCGCTATATGGGATGGCAACATGGAAAGCCTATACTTATTTGATAAATACATTAACTATTTAGTACCTGGATTAAAGTTCAACATTGAAATTGGTAAAAATGAGATCTCCTTTCTTGATACTTTTCTTAAATTGAACAATGGGCAGATCACTACTGACTTATATGTGAAACCCACAGATCGCAATCAATTGCTACATTTTAATAGCTTTCACCCCCCAAACGTTTTTTCATCCATCCCAAAAAGT